>MU184066.1:79726-148533 GCA_016904865.1 Pissodes strobi | reverse complement strand
AATCAAATAAGACGTGGATTAACAATAAGCATTTCCCTTAGTCCTTCGCAGAATTGCAAACGTTTGTCGTAATCATCTTCGTTTAATTCCTGCACGAGCTGAAGTTTGTAGGGATGAAATTTGTGGTACTTCCGTATCCTGTGAACACTGCTTTTACTTATTCCTGTGCCTCCCGTCACCCCCGTGTGGGGTTTCAAATTGGGGATTGGAAAATATTCGTAGATTGTTTCCTCCTCGAAAATCCATCGGATACTGCCTCTATTCACCAGAAAACGTAAACATTTTCCGATCCTGACGCATTTTTTCAACTACTGAGCGTTTTCAATGAGAACTATCTATTCAGATTCGTAAATTTTTTGAAATATTGATAATGGCGGAAATTGTTTGCGATTTTCTGCATATTTCAATTTAACCTTGATGTTCTTATGTTGTTGTTATAGAACTTTGTTTGAGCAGAAATCACCAGGTTTAAATGTCGGAGATTGATTTCTTGAAAATAGTTATGCGTTGACTGGCACGTACGCTGAAAATAGAATTTTCACACTGAAAAAATAAAAATCACCAATTCAGCATTGAATCGGATCGATGGATTTTTTTTTGTATATTCTACTCATACCGTCTCTCTTTAATGTACGAAAGTTTGGTTGCTCTAGATTATTCGATTTTCTACTAATAAAATATTAAGTGGTGACGTGCCGTGTCTAAACTCGAAATTTAACTATTTCGAGTTTAAATTGAACTAGTACACCCTGTAATCTTTTCTTCTAATACAGTTTTTAGTTTTTTTTTAAATAAATTACTTTTCGAGAAAAAATAGACCTTTTCTTACCTAGCAATCGATGTTTTTACGTTTTTCCGGACATTTTTAACTTTAGGGTTAAGGTAAGTTGGATTAGATCGTCTGATCGTCATATTCTATCTTCATGAATTTGTGATAGTATTTTGAACATACTTTTTAGAGACATCCTGTATGAACAGGTCTTGAATATTGTGATGTCAAGAATTGCTTTGGATTTTAAAAACATACAGGATTAATAGAAATATCCAGAACTGCTAGTTTCCATTTTTTTTATAACCGAAGGATTTTTGTTGATGGAAACGGAATTTCGGCCCTCTAACTATTTCCAGTGGATTTAGATTGCTGGTCATGGTAGCATTCAAGTTAATTAGGAATATTTCCTACACAATTTTATTTTTATTTGTATTTTCTTTACTGCTTACTTTAAAACCAAGAAGTAAAAATTGGTAGTTGAAAACTAAAAATAATTATTACCTTTTTCAACATGAAAAGAGAATGTTGATCAAAAAGTAACAATATAAAAGAAAAAAGAAAATCTAGTGGGATCATATCTGGGGATCGCGCAGGCTCCTCGAAAGGTCACCGCGTTCCAATTCACCTTTCTGGAAGTTTATTATTGAGGCATGACACTCGACTCGTGAGCGGGTGTCCCATCATGCTGATACCATAGCTCTTCAAAGCGTTTATTTAATTGTCTAAGTTTAGGATGTATGTATCCTCAATAGCTCTAGATACTTGGGTTTTGTGAAAGTACCGTTAATGAAAAATGGCCCAATGATTATTATGATTTTTCTGGATATTGATTGGATGGATATAGTTCTGGCATTCATTCAGTAAGGATTATTTATGTTCCGTAATAGGCAATTATAACGTTTCTCACGCTTTACTGTATATTGTAGAGGGCAATACTAGTGGTACTTTGCTCATCCTTTATTTAGGCCTAGGCCTGGTCTAAGAAGTTTGGAACGTCTGACGGTAAAAGCTCCGGTAAAATCAATGTTAAAAAAATCATTAATAAATTAAGTTCATATCTATTGTAATTATTATAAAAAAAACACTTTCGGAACGACCTCCTAAAAAATAATTTAATGGCGCTAGATATCGTGAGAGGAGTGATCCAAGACCGTTCTTGAGAGTGACCAACTTTTAAGAACATCATACCCCTATACAAATAATCTAAGGGCGTTAGATCCTGTGAGCGCGTCGGTCAACTTACAGGGGCACCATTTTCTCTGCCGATTCATCTTGCACTTATTATCTCTGGACGCTTCCCTTAAAATACTTATAGCTTTTGTATTTGTCCACACGTAATTTTTCCTCGGTACTTATAGTTCTAGAATATGCTTTTTAGAGTACTCCGATATGTGCCTCACCTTTATAAGCACACAACTGAAGTGAAACTTACGAAAAAGGAGGAATTGAGTTTGTTTTAAAGCTTTATATTTCTCAATTTTTGCCCCCGGTTTCGACACTTTTTATTTTTATTTTTTTCCTAACTGTTTCGCCGAAAATTGCGTTTCTCTAACTTTTTTTTATTAATTTTTTTCTTTATTTCGTTTTATAATACTGTTATTAACTTTCCGAACAACTTTTTTTTTTGCTTATTTGGTTTTATAATACTTTTATTAACTTTCCAAACAATCTTGTTTTTTTTTTATTATTTCCTTTTCTTATTTCGTTGTGTAATAATTTTTTTTACGTTTTTTTAAAACACATTTCCCATTTCTTCAAAAATATTTTTTTTTTCATATTTTTTCCCCATTTTTGCCAACCCCGACCTCGTAGCTGAACTCTTTCGCCTTTTTTTCGTCGAAAACCTCGTTTTTCTAAACTCTTTCTTTAACTTTTTTCTTATATCGTTTTTATTAATTTTCCGAACGTTTTTTAGGGATATTGTATTTCATTTCTTTTCCATTTTTTTTTCGAAAATTTTTGGGTATTCGGGGATGATGACTCCAAGACACTGGATCATTGCTTGTCAGAATTTCGATCCGAGGCTTCGTTCCATAGATATCGGCAAAAAACGGTTTTTCCCCAAAATCCGCCATTACATTAGAGCCCCGGTCCCCCCATATGGTCAAAGGTAATCCCCCCATAAGAATTTCGACCCCGTAGCTCTTCCCCTTCGCCCGAAATTAGTTATTTTAGTTTTTTTTCTTCTCCCCCCCTCTCCTGACAGAGCGGGTGGGGGTACAGGGTCCAGTTTTCGTCCAGGATCCTTATTTGCATTATAAGATCCTTTACACAAATAGTGCACTATATAAAAATCGGCCTTTCCCATTGGTCGATCCGCATGGCCCTCCGCTCGCTTCGCTCGCTACGGGGGCTCAAGAAAAGGAAACTAACCAGGTGCTAACCCAGTCTAACCCAAGACATATCCAAAATCAAGACAAAAAGCTGTTTAGAAACATAATCTTAAAAAAATAATAAAAAAAGCAACGGGGGTTCGAACCCGCGTTTTCCAGGTGAGACCCAACGATCTAATCCTCTACACCATGAGAGCTCTTAACAGAAATCGATTGCATCACGCAGACATATCGTAATACGAGATGGATCGACCAATAGGAGAGGTCGATTTTTACATAGTGCACTATTTGTGTAAAGGATCTTTAAATGCGCCTTATTTTACCTCGACTACAACACTACTGAAACTACTGAAAATTTCAACCCTCTATCTATACTGGAACATACTTAATTAAAGGGGCGTTTCACTTTGATAATCGGTTCAACTTTGATAAGCGTTTCACTTTGATAACTTTCATTTGTTCTGATTACTACCCTAACCTAGCTACTTTAATAATCTAACGGGCTTTTATATAAAACAAATATGACGATTGAATAAGCTAATGAACGCAATAGGATGCTTCTTTGAATCATTATTGAAATGTTTAAAAAAATGTCCTTTTCCAATGACACATCGGCTGAAGTTTAGCTGACACTAGGATACTATCATCGTTTATTCACATGTCGAGTGTTCGCCTTCTGAAATTCGTGCGAATTGTGGTTCAAAGTCTAAAAAATTCGGTAAAAATCGATATAAACGCTATTATTCACGTGCAGAGAATCAGTCTAAAGACTACGTGTCGTTCCAGCAATATTTATCTCGCCCGCCAACGAAACTAGAAATATTTTATTTTGTTTTGATAATATTTACCGTGGATTTATAAGAAAAAATTCCCGGATTGTTTTCAGTCGACAATAAATTTCTGCAGACGTAGTACGGGTGACAAATTAATATTGCATGTGGACAGTTATTTAAATTTTATATATCGGAAATAGTACTGACGAACCGACACGTATATTTGTTGTGTTACTGCTAACATTGGATAAGTTTAAGGTAAGGAGTTGAATATTTGTTTTATATACCGAATTGGCCCTTTCATGGATTTTCGCATTAAATATGTGGATCATTAAGAGTTATTAATGCTTATACTTGTAGGCAAGTATAGATTTTTGAAGTGAAACTTCTTAACGAGCGCCGGTAGTAAAGTTTGAAGGTCGCGACTCGGCGAGAGGGCACGAAAAAGCGTTACGATATTTTATTGCGATATCTTTGTTAGTTTACAAGCAAAAAATATGGGATTTGCTCTATTACCTTGTCAAGACATAAGCGAAACTTTTATGAAGAATATTTTTTTTCATTTAGGCCTTCCATTTTTGTTAATTGAGTGGTATATTTAAAAAAAAAAACTACTTTGTAATCAAATCCGTTACGATATGTATAAGGCTAGGGCGTTTAAGTTTAAGAATTCACTTCAGATATGCGCACATAGGTCACACGGTTTTTTTTTGTACAAGCGCATTTGTGAAAATACTAAATTATTAATCATATTTAATATCAATAGCAGTTGTTTAGGTATACTTTTGAGCATTGGATTGAGTCTAAATTGGTACTCCATGAAAATCTACCATAATCCTGTATTTTACTTACAAAGAACCACCTTTTTTAGAAATAATAATTAGATAAAGTGATGCAATACACATTTTTATTATTCATGCCATAAATTGATTTTATATGTTAATTGAACGACGGCGACGATGCTTGATTTTGACGAATTTTGAATAAAAGTAATTAGAATAATTAATAAATATATCTATAGCGAATATTAATATGCCGTAGTGTTTTCTCATGATTTGTTTAGTTTATTGTTATCAGAGTATTATTGAAATAATTGCATATTAGGAGTGTGCCATTTCTCTAGTCCAAATAAGAAAACACATCATATAAACATTTAAGAAACGAAGAAAAAAATATGAAACATTTATTAAAAGTACTAAAAGGTAAAAATATTTGTATACAATTTTTGTATATATTCTGTAAATCATAATATAATCCCAAAAGTGATTATAATAATACTTAATAAATATTATTACTAATAAGGAAACATGTGACATAAAGAAATTATTAAACTCATTTTTAAAAATGCTCTATTAATTACATCTGGGAATGATTTAAATTTTGGTTAATTTTCCTTTATATCCTATAATTTATATTCTGATTTAAAGACTTTTGATTTTGATGAATTTTTCCCAAATTGATTATAATAATAATAATTAATAAGTATATCTATGTACGAATACTAATAGGTTGTCCTTTCTTTAGTCCAAAAAGAAAACACATAATATAAACAGTTAACAACAAAAAAAAGTATCAAAAAGTTTTTAAAAAACATTTGGGAAAGTTTTTATTTATCATAATATGACTTAAAAGACGCTTGGTTTTGAGGAATTTTGCCCAAAAGTGATTATAATAATACTTAATAAGTATATCTATGTAATAATACTAATAGGTTGCCATTTCTGTAGTCCAAAAAGAAATCACATCATAGAAACAAATTAAGAATCTAAAACAATAATATTAAACACTTTTTGAAAAATAATAAAAGGTAACAATATTTTTACAAAATGCGTTATTAATTATATTTGAGAAAGTTTTTGTCATAATATGACTTGAAAGGCGTTTAGTTTTAAGGAATTTTGCCCAAAAGTGATTATAATAATAATTAATAAAAATATCTGTATACTGATACTAATAGGCTGCCATTCCTTTAATCCAAATTAGACATCACGTCACATGAACAGTTAATAACCTAAGAAAAAATTATTAAGCTTATTTTTAACTATATACTAACACTAATAGGTCGCCATTTCATTAGTCCAAAGAGAAACACGTCATATAAACAACTTAGAAACTGAGAAAAGCATTCTAAGCGTTTGTAAAAAGATAATAAAAGGTAACAGTATGTTTATAAAATCCGCTATTAATTATATCTAGGAAAGTTTTAATTTTCTGACAATTTTTGTTTATATTCTATAAATCATCATACTATGACTTGAAAGACGCTTGATTTTGAGGCATTTTGCCCCAAAGTGATTGCAATAAGAATTAATATATATAACTAATAACTATATACTAATATTAATAGCTTCCATTTCTTTAGTCCACATAACAAAGAATGTCACATAAACAATTAATAAAATAAGAAATGAAATTACTAAACTCATTTTTAAAAACACTAAAAGTTATAGTATTAACTTTATGACAATTTTTGTTCATATTCTGTAAATCATAATATTGTTTGGAAGACGCTTGAATTTTGTCCAAAAGTCCAAAAGATAATAACAATTTATACCAATACTAATTGATGACAATTTCTTTAGTCCAAATAATAAAACACGTCATAAAGTAACTAAGAAAAAAAATATTCAACATTTTTTTAAAAGTACTAAAAGGTAACAATATTTTTATAAAAGGTGATATTAGTTACAACTGGAGTAATTTTCATTTTCTGGCAATTATTGCTTATATTCTATAACTCAGAAAATGGTTTGGAAGGCGCTTGAATTTTGCCCAGAAGTGATTATAATAATAATAATAATTAAGTGTGTATATCTATATACTGATGGTTGCCATTTCTTTAGTTCAAAATAAGAAAACACGCCCTATACACAATTAAGAATCTGAGAAAAACATTTTTGAAAACTTTAAAAAAAATATTAAAATCTAATATTTTATATAATGAACTATAATGGGAATCTTCGAACAATTTTTGTTTATATTCTATAAATCATATTATTATTTAAATTTTGCCTAAAAGTGATTATAATGTTAATTAATAAATATAACTATATACTAATATTAATATAGGTTGCCATTTCTTTAGTCCAAATAAGAAAACATGTGACATAAACAATTAATAAACTAAAAAGATAAATAATTTAATTCATTTTAAAAACTAAAGAATGGTACTATTTTTTTAAAATACGCTATTGGTAATGTCTTCATTTTTGGGCAATTTTTCTTTATATTTCATAAACTATAATCTGATTTAAAAGACACTTGGTCTTGAAGAATTTTGGCCAAAAGTGATTACAATAAAAATTAATAAGTATATTTATGTACTAGTACTAACAGGTTGCCAGAATTAGTCCAAATAAGAAAACACGTCATATAAACAATTTATACTAAGAAAAAAAATATTAAACACTTAAAAAAAAATAGCGAGTCTGTTAGTACTTGAGACACTGATGTGTAAACATATCCTATATCGACATGCACAAATATTTGAGCAGCCCTTGTAAAATCACTGCGCATGGTTATGATGTCAGCCGCTTGCACAATTCCATCCCTTTTGCCGAGATTTACCCCCATACCGCCGCGCCGCGTAAGATCAAAAATACTATAAGGTAACAAACAATAGTTTTATAAAATGCACTATTAATTACATCTAGGGAAGTTTTAATTTTCGGACAATTTTTGTTTAAATTCTATAAATCATAATATGATTTGAAAGACTCTTGATTTTGGGCAATTTTGCCCCACAGTGATTATAATAATAATTAATTAATATAACTATGCAGGTGCTCTAATTTGGTGATGGATGTATAGGGATCTCGGACACTACCAGATAAGTAGGTGGGGTTAAGTGGAGAAAGTTTTAGACAATTATGCTAGTAGGTTACTACCTTTTGTGGTATGGTTCTATGGTTCAGGTTTCTGAGATATAAAAAAAACCGAAATATTGCAATTTCGAAAACGTGCTGTAACTTGTTTATTTTTTAGATTTCTTAAATCTATAGAGACGTTTCTGAAATAACTTTTTTCTACAAGCATGCGGAAAGTCACACTTTCCGCACGCATGACTGTGCGGAAAGTTGCACTTTTACGCACGCAAATACATTCCGCACGCTCAACAGTGCGGAAAGTATTTTCGTGCGGAAAACAAATTGAAGTCTTCACTCATTTCCATTTTATTTCCATTTTTGAATGAAACATAAACAATAACAAATAACGTGATTTTAATGTATGTACAAAATTACTTATTATTTACATTTATATTGAAAATACAATGGTTTGCATTTTGTAAACTTATTGCCGATGCAAAAAGGTCCCACGTTGACTGCGAACTAAGACATGTTCTTTCATTATTAGTATCTCCCATTAATGAACTTTAATGAGACCCTTCAGCATTATTAATGGTATTGGTATTTTGCATGGAGCTGCTTGCTTCTGATAATGCCAAAATTTTATTTGATGTTTGTTTTTTGTTTTCAATTGATTCCTCTATGTACTCTTCTGCTACGCTACTGGATTTCCAGCCTCCGTGCCTTTTTATACTTGCAATATTCGCGCCTGAATCGGCAAGCACGGTCGTTGAGGATCGCCTGAAGCTGAAGTGTCCTGTATATTCTTCAGGATTAGGTAGACGCAAGAACACAGAAATCTCCGAAGGTATCTTGCCAATCATATTAATAAAGTCTTTACGAAGTCAATTGAAAAAGTTGGGACTCTTAATAATTTCTAATTACTTTATGTAGGCGCTCGCCGACAAACTGAGAACAGACGTGCCGACATGAAATTAAGAGTCCAACTTTTTCAATTGACTTCGTAAAGACTTATACCAACTAACACATTGCGTAGTGCATTTGCCATGAATATATTTAACAAAAAATCTTGTGTATGGTGTGGTTGAAAGACGTAATTGAGAATATATTTTATAATAGTCTAGGTACATGTACATACCATTTTTTATGTCATTAGATGTAACAAAGGTTCGACTTGAATAAGTTTTTGTGTTTGAAATTTTGATTACCTACTAGTAAGTTGCCCTTATCTGTTGATAAATACGTCAATTCTTCACGACGACAAGCTCCAGCCAATCCAAGTATAGTGACCACTTTCATTAAAAGATAAATATCATCGGGTGCTTCATTAATAAACTTGGAAATATCAGTTTTGCTGAATTTTTTTACTTTTTGGGCCGAAAACAAACATTCTGACGTTTCAAGTAAGCTGAAGTTTTGGAAATCTTCCAATGTCAATATTTATTCGTATTCTAATTACCATCTTCCACATAGAATATCTTGACCAAAGAGTCGATGAAAAATAGGCTAAAAAGACTTCTTCTTTCCGCACTTTTTGAATTTTACCATTTTTTTTGTATGATATGTAATACTATCTAATTAAAAGTGTTTTGTCACACGTTATATATTGCGCAGAACAATTTTGACGGCAACAATTGAAAAAGGCACTAATAAGGCTGTTTACTAATACATTTTAACGCGAAAACTCCTACAGCTAACCCAAACTAACCGACACTAATCCAAAGTAACCAAAACCAACCCAGACTAACCAAAACTAGTCCATACTCTCCAAAACTAACCCAGACTAACCAAAACTAACCGAAACTAATCGAGACTACCTCTAATTATCCAAAGCAAAGAGACTATTTCAACTAACCCAGACTAACCCAAACTAACCAAAACTATCCCAAACTAATCCAGACTAACCGAGACTCACCGGCGGCAAGACGCTAATGAACTACAGATCAGTGATTAATACATAAATACACAAATGAACCCAAGTGCGCGCGCATTTTGAATTTTCTTCTTTATTTTTACATTATTTATTGTAATTTTGATGTATTGACTAACATAAAATTGTCAAACGAAGAAATAAAATATATCCTTTTAATTTAAAATCATATAGTATTAAAGAGTAAATCTGGCAACACAGCGGTGTCTACAAAACTGCCCTGCGCCGTCTGCGCGATTTCAATAAAAACAAAATAATAAACTGAAAGTCCGCAGTGAAAAGTAGTAGCATTTATAGCAGTCTTTAACAAGTTTTTAATGATTTTTTATAAAAAAAATTGATTCTCCCATGGTTAGTTAATTGTAAAAGTGTCCAATTTACGCAGTCGCGTGCGGAATAGTATTACTTTCCGCACTAGTTAGGTAAATAACTATTTATGCAGAATACGCCCGTCCGGTCAGATTTTATTTTGCACGTTTTGATTTTCTGAAACCATCATCAACTTCTTATGGTTGCCATATTGGATTTTTACGTAAAGCAAACAATTACGCGTTCAATGATGTATCACACTTTGGTAAAAAGTTTGACTCAAGAAAGCAGGAAGAAAGCAATTCTTGACAAATTTGGGCAACGTTGCAGAGCAACACGTAATAGAACCAAAACGCATGGAGGTCAATCAAATTTTATAAAACATATTGATAAACCAGTAGAGACTTTTTATAATCGATTTTTATGAATATTGAAAACATGACACAACGAACCCTTAAAAATTAACTCTAAGAGACATTTGCGCTTTTAATTACACCCGGGAAAGTTTCCATTTTCGGAAAATTTTTGTACATTCTATACGGTACCTATAATATAATTTGAAAGACGGTATAACTATAATAATATACTAATATTAATAAATTACCATTTCGTTAGTCCAAATAAGAAAATGTGTCATATAAACAATTAATAAACTAAGAATTATTATTATTATTATTATTATTATTATTATTATTATTATTATTATAGTAAATAATAAATATGTCTGTATATATAGGTTATAGGTTATTCCTGAGATAAACTCCCCGACCATCCTGATCGCCTGGCGCATGGTTAGCGAAACGCGCGTCTAGTGCAAGAATTCTTTTTCGGTATTGTGATTAAACTCTGTCTTTTAGAGCGTTTCACAATCTATTCAGGATTGGAAGCATACATCCCAGATTCGATCAAGTTATCGCCAGAAGGAAAGCCCTGGTTCGACAGAAGATGCGAAAGAGCTGTAGGTAGGAAACAACAAGCCTACAAGTGCTAGCAGAAAAATCAGACCGCAGATAGTTGCAATTATTTTACAGAAACGAGAAACGAATGCTAACGTGTAATTGACGAAACTAAGGACAAACACAATCAAAGAACCAGAAATAAACTTGCAATGCCCCAGTGGCCCCAGGAATTTCTGGTCGGTAGTAAAGGCAGTAAGCAATAACTTTCCAAAAATGTCTCTTCCACCTTTGATAGACGAACGCGGCGTCGCGTCACGGCGACTATAGCGAACGAAAAAGCAAACATGCTCGCCGAAATGTTTTCATCGCACTCTACCTTAAATATCCCCCATGGTAAGTCTCCCACCATATCCAACATCAACACTACCATGATAGAAGTTTAGTTTCACCACCGTGACATTCGTAAAACCCTCAAAGAGCTAAATACGCAAAAAGCATCCGGTCCAGATGGAACACCTGTCATCGTGTTAAAGAACTGCACCAATAGACTAACACCGATTTTTTCCAAAGTTTTTTTCTCTGTCTTACTGAAAAAGGATTTACCCATATTCTTGGAAAGTCGCTCGAGTGCAACCTACTCCAAAAAAGGGAAGAAAACCACGCCCTTAAACTATAGCCTAATTGGATTGCTTCCAATAATCTCCCGCCATGGAACGTGTAGTCAATCAGCAACTACCCAAGTACCATCAGATTAATCAGCGATAACCAATACGGCGTCCACAGGCAGAGATCGACAGAAGATATATTGGCCTATGCCACTCATATATGGAGTAGGGCAATTGAGAACTACGGAGAATCTCGAGCGATTGCGTTGGATATTTCGAAGGCATTGGACATAGTTTGGCGTGACGGATTGCTCAACAAACTGCCGTCCTTCGGACTGCCAGTGCCTCTCTACAGCTGGCTTGCCAGTGTCCTTAAGATCCGATCTCTGCAGGTTGCAGTTGATGGACACATCTCAGATACATTCATCATTAATGCGGGAGTACCTCAGGGCGCAACTGTGTCACCAATTCTTTTCCTCCTCTATATTAATGACCTGCTGACCGAAACCAAAAAGCCTGTTTACAGTTTTGCAGATGATAGTGCTCTTATCTCTCAATTTAGATCAGAAAAACCTTTACCAACGACTGAGACTTACCACCGCAGACAGGAGCAGATTGCAACAATTAATCAAGTTCTGATGAAACCTGGGGCGGCAGGAACTTAGTCCAGTTCAATGCAGCAAAAACCAAGAAGGCCAATACGGCGAGCCCTAACATCATTATGGCAGGATCGACCATTCCTTCATCCTCGTTAATCGGACTATTGGTTGTCTCGGTCAACAGCAATATGTCCTAGCATGACCATGTTACTAATATCGCAATATCAGCCTCGCAGAAGCTTGGTGCGGTATTTTGCAACAAATAAATGTATACATAGCAGCAGCTGCTCCTTGCTCTACAAAGTGCAAATATGACCGTGCTTAGAATATTGCTCACACATCTGGTGCCGCATCTAAGCACACCCTAAAGCTGCTATATTCCATTCAGAAGAGAGCTGTGCGTCTCGTCGACGATCCGGAGTTGACCCGGGATGTGGATAGTCTGAAACACTGCAGACATGTGGCCGAGATATCCCTTTTTTACAGATACTTTCATGGCAGATGTTCCTAGGATTTGGCCCGCCACCAGCAACGCCTGTCAGGCAGTCGCGACAGACGGCAAGAGCTCATTCCTTAGTTGTACATCTGTAAACACCTAGAATGTCGCTTTATAAGGACTCCTTTGTCTGGCGCATTGCATCACGGAGGAACTCACTTCCAGAACATCTGTTTCCCCCCTAATTACAACCTACAACTATTCAAGAACCGGGTGAATCTACATCTTCGCACACACACCGCTCGTCGAGTGCCATAGGATCTGCCTTTAGTGTGTGTGCCACTGTCATAAAAAAACAATTAATAAACTAAAAAGAAATTATTAAACACATTTTTAAAAATTCTGAAGAATATTAATATTTTTGAGAAATGGTCTAATAATTACATCTATTCGATAAATTAATTATTTTGAAGAATTTTGCACAAAAGTGATTGTAGTAATAATTAGTAAATATAACTATTAGAGTTTAGAAAATTATGAAATGTTTATGGCATTTTAGCCTAACAAAGACGAAAAGTATTTTTTTCACTTCTTTACGGCGTTCGCGATCGATTGAGCACTAATGACGTAGCGCGACAAGGACAGATAGTGAGGTGGTAAAATTTTTCAAACTTCAACAATTAATTGCCAAACCGTTGTTAGTGCTAGAGGAACGAATTAAATTGCAAAGTTTAAGTTATGGCGTATACATTATTATAAATCTATAATCCCAATGTGATTTTTTTCTAGAAAGAGGAGGTTGAGAGTAGAAATTATATTGATTCCGTTGGCAAGCGTTCATAGTAAATTAGTAAATCAGTCAAACGTCTGAACCTGAACACATCCAATACGCCATAACCATTTTATTTATTATGGTATTTCCCCAATCAGCATATCTTCAATTTATTGTTGACGTACAGCCGGTAAACAGAGCGATCAATTATTTCAAGGGATTAAAGTATACCGCAAATTAGCAAAGCAATCAAAAAGTTAAAACTAAACAGTAAATTCCAAAAGGTATTATATAAAAGATCTGTACGTGTATATAAACCTTTTGTTACAGATCGCCGTAATCTGCGAGAGTATTATTCGTTGACTTCTAGTATTCTTCAAAAGACAACCAAAGTGATATTCGCTATACTTCCAGAACTATTGGAACATTCCTGTACTTAAGAAACCAAGAAATCAGATCTGGTAAGTCTATTAAATTTGTTGGATATTTGTTTAGTCGAAGTGACCATAGAGTCAATATTTACAATTTAGCGCATGTACAGGGTTATTGATTATATTTGGACCCGTAGATATCTTTTTATTATATTCAGAGAGAAAGTTAAATCAAAGGAAAGTTGCAGGGCTCTGTCTGAACTGCCATGCAGGAACTCGTTAACAGTAATAATAATTGAATGTGACAATAAAATGTAATATCGCAATAACTTATGTTTGGTGAATAAATATTTTTCTATCTTTGATGGTGGCCACAAGTTAGACAATTGTTATTGCCAATAACAGTGTACAGTAGTGATGAGCGAGACTGGTCTTGGTGTTGCGGTCTTGGTCTTGGTCTTGCAGAAAAAGCAAGACCAAGACCAAGATCAAGACCAGCTCCAGGTCTGCAAGACCAAGACCTAGCATGCAAGAGTCTTGCGTTTTTTTTTCTCGCAATTTTTATTTGTTGACATATTGCCCTTAATTCTGGGATCGAAATTATTGGGTCGAAATATGGAAAAATACTTCCTATAAACGTTTGTCAAAAATAATTTTGTTTGTGACATTCATGCAGGGAAAGTTAGACTATTTGCCACGCTGCATTGTATGTAAATGAATAAGAATGCAGTCAAGTAAAAAGAGCAGCCAAATTTTTCAAGAAAATTATACTCATAATTACAATAATCTAATTTCGACTTTAAATAAATTACACAAATGTCAATACATATCTCCAAACGTTCTTGCATATAGACCGGGAGATAGTGACGGATTTTTGGATGTGATTTTTAGTCACTAAGCCCTTTGGAGGCTATAATAATATGCATGATGTTATAAAGTGATAAATTGGAGCATCCTACTGGGTTCTTCACATACAGTGTGTCCGAAAACGATAGGAATGTATTTGGGATCTTGAAAACTATAGGAGATAAAAATTCGAGAAAAACTGGTTAAATGAAAAACATAAGATATTTAATTGCTAGTTCAATTCTGCGTTGATAATGAATTAATTTTAATGAATTTATAATTCGCAATAATGAATTTTATTTATATTTTTTCATTTTCGACATATTTTCAAAAATCCAAAAATTTATATTTTTAAACACTGATGATTTTTTACAATTTTTAAATTTTTGTTTCTACCTGCTATATTTTTTCGACAAAATATAGCACAGAGTTCAACAGTCGTCCTTGTATTACGCTGTGTAATAATTTGGTTGTTGTTTTTTAATAATTGTTCTTTGTTGTTTGTAATGTTCATTTTAAATCCGCAATATTATCTATTTTAATACTGTTCGGAGATATCAATCAATAACATTTTATTTACTACATTACATAGTTTGGCAGACCTAGGCCGCCGCTATATTATAACATGTTTTCACGCGGTTGTATTTGGTCCTTGGCAACGCATTGACTTACACAACACTCGCGTTTTGACAAACACCTACGAACGTAGGGGGCTGGTGTCGGCCCTGTATCAGCGGCAGTCAGTGGCAATGTGGTGGAGATATCAGATTACCTAGGCTGATGCCTTTCAATCGTGCTCAAATTATTGGTTACCTGATGGTATATTAGCCGTGCATTGAATGTTTACGCGTGTGTTTACCGGTCTAGTGTAGGGAAAAATCGTAAAACCCTACTTCTCGTTTGGACGCTACAACATAGATATGTACAATGAGTGTCTATTTACAATATTTACATATATACAGTTATTTGGACAGTATATAATATACTTCCAGTTCAGGGAATTGGAATTTTCATGGCGTGCAATCCAAGCTCGCTGCACGAACACTGCATTTCATCGGTTCTTGGCATACTGCCGCGATTCGGTTGAAGTAGTCGTTTTATAGCAGGCCCTAGTCCCTTGACAAGCCCCACCCCCTTTGTCCGAACAATGGTGGGAGGGGCCTGCCACTAGACTAGTCGATCTGCTGGATATACTCGAGGCTGCTTTTCTGTGCTCCTGATGGATTCACTTTTTTAAGGTGGAAAAAAGTGGCCATAGGGGCATTGTTGGTTTGATTATGTGTTTGGGATTTATATTATATTTACATTATTTACATATTTGCTAGTTTACGGTGGTTCTAGCTCTTTATAGAATAGTAGAGTGTTCCTGTATATGGGGCCATAGCGGGGTATGCTCAGTGGATCATATCTTGCATCTGCAATCCTCGCCGTCATTGGCGATCCTCTTATGCCGAACTCGAAGAATTTGCTTGCCGTTCTTTCTATGAACTGGTCAACGTACTCTACGTTAGTCATTCTGTGCAAATCTTCGGTTCTGACACGATCGAAGACCGTCAAGGACAGCGCTGATCGCAGATACCTATTTTGTAGGACTTGAATTCTTTTGATATGAGTTTTGGCGGCGGAGCACCACACGGGGGCCCCATATAACAGTGCAGGGCGAATAATAGCTTTGTAAATTGTTAATTTATTTGCTGGGCTCAAATACGCTCTTGTGGCTATGAGCGTATGTAAGCCTTTCCGTATTGCCTCGTTTTTAGCTCGAATCGCGGCTATATGTTTTGCGAAGCGTAGTTTCGCATCAAAGACGATACCTAAATATTTGACGCTTTCCTTGGGCAATATTTCGACGCCGTTCACGACGAGCGGAGTCATCTCCGTGTCCTTTCTTTTGTGTGTAAATATGCCAAGTTCCGTCTTAGACGCATTTAGGTTTATCTTCCATTTTGCGAAATATGGCAAGATTAAGTTCATATGAGCTTCCAAGTTAATTTTGGCCATTTGCGCGGTCGACGATTGCGTGTAAATCGCACTGTCGTCCGCGTAAAAGGCACAGGAGTTCAAGGGATGAGACGGATAGTCAGCTATATAATGACTAAAGAGCTGAGGTGAGAGTACTGTTCCCTGTGGTACACCGGATATGATGCGGATATGCCTTTCTGTCGAGACACTACCCTGGATTCGTACAGTGAAGGTGCGATCTTCCAAATACGACACGATGAACGCTCCTAGATGCAATGGGAGACTGTGTGTTACAAACAGTTTGTATATCAAACCATCGTGCCATACTCGGTCGAAAGCTTTCTCAATGTCTAGCAGCAGCAACGCGGTGAGCTTATTTTCATTGTAGCCTTTCGTTATGTCCTGTGCTAGTTTCGCCGCGAGCATAGTGGTGCTATGGCCACGGCGAAAACCGAATTGCTCCGGTGGGAGGACGTTAAGCTTGTCTACCGCGCTGCTGATTCTAAACATGAGAAGCTTCTCTGTCACTTTTCCAAGGGTATTCAACAAAGAGATCGGTCGATATGAGGCCGGGAGCCTCGTATCTTTGTTCGGTTTGGGAAACAGTATAATCTCAGCTCTTTTCCAGGGAGCAGGAAAGTGCTGAAGGCGGATAGTTGCATTGGCAATATGCAGGAGGTGAATGATGGCTTTATTCGGTAGATTCTTCAGCAGAATGTACGGAATGCCATCGGGGCCGGGAGCTTTATTCTTGGGGAGACGACAGAGAGTTTTGCGGATCTCCTGTGGCGTGATCAAGAGCTTTGTTAGCGTTGACGGGGGAATGGGGTACTTCCTGCACTTAAACAGGCGTGCTACGTTAGTGATTTGTTCATGATGATGGGTTACGTCAGGCGTCTCTCCATAGACGCTCTCTAGGTGGTCCGCAAAGGCTTCCACTTTCTCACGGTTTTCAATTAGAACATTACCCTGAAAATGAATTTCCGGGTAGTCAGTGGGGCCTCCGCGGACGCGCCTAGCGAGCTTCCATACAGAGCCGTCTTCTTGACTTATAGAGTTGGCAAAAGTCATCCATCTATCATTGCGAAAAGCGCGGATCTGTGTCCTTATTTCTTCCGTCAGTGCTGTAACACGGAGTCTGTCGACTCGCGCTCTGTTTCTCTGCCATCTCCTTCGAATGCGGTTACGGAAGGAGATTAAGTTCAGGATGGTATCAGGAAGGAATTCTGTGAACGTTTGTCTTTCAACAACCGGGCACAAGGCGTCTCTGACGTGCTGGATGTTTGTGACTAGGGTTCGGACTTCGTTTTCGAGTTCAGGGATGCTGTCTATTTGCCTAGGAATGACCGTTTCCTCGTTCATTCTTCTTCTAAACTCCTGCCAATTTAGATTGCGGTATGAAAGCAACGTGTCCTGCGTAGGTTGCGGTCCACCTCGCAAACCGATCTCTATTGGCAGGTGATCAGAATTCAGAATATTCAGCTCTCGCAGCTGCGAGTAGTTGGCCACTCTTCGAGAAATAGCGACATCCAAGAACGATGCAGTGTGATAATTTGCCGCGTAGTAGGTAGGATTGGGGGTGCGATGAAATGCAATGTCCGGGTAGCGCTCCAGTATCCTATGAAGCAAGCGTCCCTTCCCGTTGGTTCTGCCGCCCCAATCGACGTGCAGGGCATTCACGTCCCCCAACAGAATGGTCCGCTTGTTCACAGGTAGGAGATTCAGGAAATCATCTTCAAACAGCTGGAGTTGCGGGGGAGCGTAAACGCCGATCACCCGCAGACCACTTGTCAGCTCGATAGCCACATGCTCAATGCGGGAACGCAGGTTATTAATTTGCTTAAATACGAGTGGCCTACGGATGAGACAGGCCACGCCTCCACCGCGTTGGGGGCGGTCGTACCTGACTACCTTCCAGCGCGCAAATTTCAGTTCGAAATCCGGCTCAAGATTAATTTCGCACAATATAATGATACCAGCGTTCGTGTGGTATAGGAAATGCTTAAATTCAGCGAGCTTAGACCGCAGGCCATTACAATTCCAACTTACGATTTTTATGTACATTTAAAAAGCGTATTTGCTCATTTCTTCCGAGAAGAAACGCATCGACGCTTGAAGTATTTCTATACGATTGCCGTTACAAGCTTCAAGCATCGACGCGTATTCTTCCAAGCAGAGAATGAGTTGATCAAGATCGACTAAATTATTAATGCGATTGACTACATTTTGCAGGGAATTCAATTTATTAGAGATGTTAGTTTCGGGGAGTTTATTTTGAAATCTGTTTTGAGCAATCTTAGGTTCTGATGTTTTACCACTATTGCCACTAACCTGACGTGCATTAGAGTCCTGTTCGGGTCTTCTTCCTGCTTGTTGGTTGCCCTTGAGCGGGGGGAAGCTTCGCTGGTATTCTCTTTCGTTTTCTGCAGCGTTATTCTGTTTATTTTGCCACGCAGGTCTTGCTGGCGGTGGCGCTGGTTTGAATTTTTGCTGTTGTTGTTTAGCGTTCTGGTTGGGTTGAAGTTGTCCTATTTTAAAGTGGTAAACAGGACAGTCTGTGCTAATCGATCGGTGCTCGGCCCCACAGTTTGCACATTTCACATAGTCAGCATTACAATTTATAATTTCATGCTTACCTGCACATTTCGAGCATGAAATCTGCCGCTTATAGTATGTTGCTGCATGACCGTATGCCTGACACCTTTTACACTGCATTAGTGGTTTTACATTACGTCTGTTTTCCCAGGATATTCTTACGTTTAGCAGTGTCTTAATCTTTTGATTTAGGTGCTTGAGCGTAATATTCGCGTCAAGCACAACCAAATAGAGGGGGCGAAGAGTCTTCTTCATTTCAAAGACTGATTTAACATTTAAATCATGTTCGTCAAGGAGAGCGGTCTTGATGTCGTCCTGTGTCACATTTCCGTCTAGCCCTCGGAGGACGAAAGCATGCGACTTTTGTGCTTGTTGAGCATATGAGTGGTACTCTGTGCTTTCTCGCTCCAGGTGCCTTTTCAATGTATCCCAATCTTTATCGAGTTGGCAATATACTATTACAGAGTTGCGTGTATATTTCAAGTCATATTTTTCGATCTGCATAATGCGTAGATCATTTCTGAGGGAGTTATGGTCTGCCGGGCGTCCTTTAATGACTATTGGGGGTGGCTGTGCCGCTTTGGCCTTAATCGGGGTTTTCGATTTAGGCTTAGGCTTAGTCTTGGTCAGTATCTGTCGTCTGGCCGGGACGGACGACGCGATACTGCTTGTTTCCTCAAATTCTGTATCTGATAGAGGCTGAAATTTGTTTGAAGTCGGTACGGGGGTAGGTGCCCCGAAGTCCAGATTGACTATTCGAAAGTTCTTTCGAAAGGGTATAGTCTTAAACGGGACTTTGAAAGGCTGCGTCTCGTTCGTGTCTATCAGGGGGGCAGGATCAAGTACTGGTGTGGGCGGTGCTTCCGAGCTGGGAGGGGCCTCTTTACTAGGTCGCTCTGCATCTTTCGGCCCGGTTTTTTGCATCTCTTTTTGTATTGACGGTTTTTCGGCTAGTTTTTGCTTTTTATTGCTAGCTTGGTTTTCGGGCGAGCTATTGCTTTCCTTACTTATGTTTGCAGGATCTTTATTGCGTCTTCCGGTGTCAATTTTTGCTTTTGCAGCAGGACGCTTTTTGCACAGTTGAATATGCTTTTCTGTGAAGTGAACTCTACTTCTCAGTATTGCGGTTTTTACCTCGCGGTGCTCGGTCGCAGAGCTAAATATTTGAAGTAAGTGTGCACATTCGTCACACACATGCGAATTAATCCCCAGCTTGGAGATGGTTCGTTCGGCGATCGCTTTGTTCAGAGGCCTGTCGGCGTCAGAGTCGACGGACATTTGTGACAAAGTGTCTTCGTCACCGTCCATTATAGGTAAAATCGGGGCAATGCCCCCGCACAATAAAAATAGACCACTAAAGGGTGCTTTCTAGACTATAACCTCAGTTACGACTAGAAAGAATGATAGATTCTATTGCTAGAAATCCGCGGTTTGATCGATTTATAAAATCTCGCAGTGCTCTTTCACCCGGAACACCAACAGGTCCTATTCGAATAACGATTCGGCTAGGAGTCGTTCGGAGATATGAATGTTAAGTGTACGTGAGAAAAGAACAATTTTGGTAAGTTTCATGAATTTTTGTTCAAGAAATAATGATTTCTATGGCATGCATATGCATTACACATTTTAGAAACCCTTTCTATTATTTAATTTCGTTAACTCGTTTTTTCTGTTTAATGTGTTGTTTATTTATTTATTTATATTTTATTAAATAAACGTAGTACTTAAGACAGGTTTTGTTTTTGGGCTTAAGGCTCTTGTTCTTTTTTTATCAAATGAAAAATTGCCCTTAACAGAGCCACGATGATGAGTTAATATAATTCAAAACGTTGGTAAGAAATAATAATTGGATTTCTTGATACGTGACCGATAATCCTACAAACACTACTTAAATTATACATTTTGGTCATCATCTTTACTGGCTTTTTGAAAATATCTCGACAACGAAAAAATATGGAATCATTATTAAAGCAGCATTGAACTAGAAATTAAATAGCTACATCTCTTTCCATTAAACCTATTTTCTAGCACTTATAGTTTTCAAGTTCCCGATCCTATAAAGAGTGAAGAAAGGTACAATTTACCGCACGCGCGTAGGTAAAATTGTTAACGAATTTGTCATTTGCTGCGAAATGCATAAAACTGATGTGCAGTTCTTCATTGAGCAATAAAAATTTTGGTTTTTTTCAAAGCTCAGCTAACGGGCCTGCTAAGAATCGATTTTTATAGAAGGACGTAAAATCTAGTGACTGTAGGTGTATATTTTTCAAAGTTGTTAGATCAGATTATCGAGAGAGGTAAATATTTACGTTTCAACTCAATTATGGGCAACCATGTTTTAAAAAATTAAATGCACGTTTAAATAAAATAGTTCTTGCGTTAACACCGCAAATTATAACTGTAAATACACAGGATGTTTCAATATGACACGGACAAACTTAAACAAGTGATTCCTTAACGCGAAATATTTTTTTTTGAGTATTTTTACTTAAAAAATTACCTGATTTACTAGTTAAAATTTGTCACTGTGGTCCTTAATATTGACAAACCAAAATTTTCATACTGAGAAATACTGTCCCTTTCATTCAACCTTTATTTATTTGAAAGGACGCGAAAAACTTGATTTTTAATTTTTTTTTTGTAAATATCTACCAAAAAAGTGCAAGACTTGCAAGAGTCTTGGAGCAAGACCAAGACCAAGACTGGACCCTGCAAGACCAAGAACGAGATCACTTAATAGACTGCAGGACCAAGACCAAAACCACATATGCAAGACCAAGACTAACCCGGTCTTGGTCTTGCATTTGCTCATCACTAGTGTACAGGGAACATTCGTCTTGTTTTCAGTAAAACAAATTTGAATATGCCATTTATTTTTACCAACCTCGAGGCTAACCTTTAGTTTCTATTACAGAAAATAAATACTCTACATATTTCTCTTTTCCATTTCCAGATATTTACAAATTTGATATTTTTACAATATGCCGCCACGCCCGAGGGAAAAACAGTCACTCCCTGACCTACCCACCGGCCCCTTGGAGGAGTGCGATGATATCTTATCCGACAAGATCCCCCAGGAAGCGTACACCCCCGACGATCGCCCAATTCAGATCGTCTGGACGAATGTCGTCGTCTTCGTAGTGCTACACATTGTCGCCCTCTACGGCCTTTTCCTAGCCTTTACCAGCGCTAAGTTGGTTACCTCTATCTATGGTAAGTTGAAGATAAACCATAATAAATTGCATATTTATGGATTGAGAGGGTAGCAAGGAAACCAGTTCTTAAAATGGGGGTCTATGTTTCGATGGTTATGTTATTTTCAGCATGGCGAGTCACCTGTGATTCCCTGTCGTCAAAATAAATTATTATTAAATACTAATGAAAAACTAACGTCACAATGACAGAAAGAAAAAACGTACGGCACAACATCTTTACAACTGCAGGGTTGCCAGGTGTCCTGGATTTCGCAAGATGTCCTGAATTCAGGATCATCCATGCATGTGCGTCCTGCTAAAGGTGTCAAATATCCTGCATTGTATAAAAGCCTTGCTAAAAATAAAACTGTATTTTGTTCCCGAAATTCCGGCTAAGCTATTTTATAATTTATGAAACAAAGAAAAAATTGGGAAAACAGGTCTTCTTTGTTATGAAGTATTCAAAATTTATCAGAGAATTGACGAACATTTTTAGAGACATCTTTAACTATCCACAGAACTACAAAAACAAATTAAAGACTCTTTTCTACTGTTTTATCGAAATACAGCTTTTTACTTAAAATACAAGTTTGTTTTTCAAAATAACTTACTCTTGAAGCGTGAAATTTTTTTCATAAAAAATGTGATTACGTATGAATTAATCATGCAAATAGTTAAAGCATTGTCGATTAATGTAGATTTTGACACCCTTTATGAGAAATTTTGTGTTTTAAAACCTGCCCTAGAAAAATCATACACAGCTGATGAAAATACCATTCAATCTAAACTGTTTCTTTTAAATAATTAAATTTGTTTTATCAATTTATGGTCTAAATTGCGACTAGTTTTTGAAGTGAAACTTCTTTGGCGAGGGTAAAGTCAGAAAATATGAAACGCTTATCAAAGTGAAACGCTTATCAAAGTTGAAACGGTTATCAAAGTTAAACGCCCCTTTAATCAAGCATGTTCCAGTATAGCTAGAGAGTTGAAATTTTCAGGACACGCAGCCGGGGTAAAATGAGGATCTTGGACGAAACCTGGACCCCCTCGTTCGGCCTTGACAGGGGGAGAAGAAAAACTAAAATAATTAATTTCGGGAGAACAGGAAGAGCTACGGGGTCGAAATTTTTATGTTAGGTGCGCCTCATGGGGCCTATCTTTGACCATATGGAGGGCCGGGGCTGTAATTTAAGGGTGATTTTGGAAAAAAAAAGCTTTTTGCCGATATCTGCAACCGGCCTCGAGTCGAAAATCTGACAAGTGATTACCCTTTTCCAAGGGGGTTATCAGTGGGGGGGAATTATACACCGACCCCCCACCTCTTCAAATACCCAATAATTTTCGTAAAAATTGGAAAAAAAATTAAAACACGTAAAAAATTGTTCGGAAAGTTAGTAAAAGTATTATAAAACGAAATAAGAAAAAAGAGATAATAAAAAAAAGTTAGAAAAACGCGGTTTTCGACCGAAAAATGGCAAAAGAGTACAGCTACGAGTTCGGAGATGGCAAAAATGGGAAGAAAAAAATGCGTTATGAAAAAATAAACAAAAATTTTTGAAAAAATGGGAAAAAAGTGAAAAAAACGTAAAAAATTTTCAGAAAGTTAATAAAAGTATTATAAAACGAAAAAAAAAAGTTTTCGGCGAAGAAAACGGTGGAGAAAAAGGAAAAAATATATGGCAAAGGTTGAGAAAAAGCTTAAAAAAGACTCAATTCCTAATATCTCTTTGCAATACGTTTTACTTCTTGAAGTTAAAGTGAAAGTAAAGATTTTTTCCAATTAAAAGGAAACCTAGCCCCGGAGAGTCGTGTTACAAATGCCCGGCCCCAGTAGTGGAGTCGTTAGAGCGCCACCAGCTCTGCTTTGTCCAACTAAACTGAAAAAGCTCCGCTGGTGTAGTGCAGGGTGGCTAAGCTGGCGCTTATTAAATCAAAAATTACTCAAGCTTAACTTAACATGAAAACAAGCAAACACAATCTAAAATATAAGGAACAATATATTTCCTACTAAATTCTTTTTTTTTAAACACAGCAACGATTTACAGTAAAATTTGTAATTTTAAAGACCAAGGAATGTCGGAGGACTATTAAAGAAATTGATAAATAGAGTACAATATGAAGATTGTACGGAGACCAATTCTGTTGTTAACGATACTGTATGTCTTACAACTAAATGCACTAAATACTACAAACCGAAGTGATCACTTTGATTTTAACTAAGTTAAGTACAGGGTGATCCCCTATAATGTCGCCCCCTTTAACTTTTTTATTTTAAGTGTCCCGAAAAAATTAAAAGTATAGTTATGTAGGTACTGAAAAATACTTTTTTTTTTGCGTATAAAAAATATTTGAAAAATAATCAGTATACAGGGAAAAACAAAAAGTAATTTTTTTTCAATGGGTCACCCTATATACGATTCCTCGTAAAATTCTAAGAATATTTTATGTATGATGTTATACCTCTAGAGTTTGTAGTTTCACAGCTATAAACAGTTGAAAATCGGTACTTTCGCTACTTTTCACCTTGGTAGTAAGAAGATCATTAGAGATGGAGTTAAATGAATTTCACATTCCTATCTTAACTTCTCAAGGGCAATCTTTGCGGTACTAACTGGCAGGGGGTACCATGGGTACCAAATCTGGTACCTCGGTAGGTACCATCAGATAGCTCTTGGAAAGTTAAGATAAGAATGTGAAATTCATTTTACTGCATTTTTAATGGCCTTCTTTCTACCAAGGTGAAAAGTAGCCAAAGTATCTATTTTCAACCGTTTATAGCTGTGAAACTACTAACTCTAGAAGTATAACATCATACATAACATATGCTTAGAATTTTACGAGGAATTGAAGAATAAATTTATATATAGGGTGATCCATTGAAAAAAAAATAACTTTGTTTTTCCCTGTATACTGATCATTTTTCCAATATTTTTTATATGCAGAAAAAAAAGCATTTTTCAGTACCTACATAAGCATACTTTTAATTTTTTTGGGACACTTAAATAAAAAGACTAAAGGGGGGCGACATTATAGGGGATCACCCTGTACATCTAGGTATGTGTGCGCTAATAGCTGCACCGATTTTAATGTAGCAATAATGATATGTATCAATGAACGACCACAATAATTAAATCAAATGATTCGATAAATTAACAAAAAGAATAAAACTAGAATAAAACTATTGCAAGCGTGGCTGTGGCTGCTTGATTCATATTATAAAGAGAGAAAATTCGGAGTGGTTATATTACTCGATAAATGAATGAAAGGAATAAAATTATTGAAACTGTTTTAAAGCCGGCCAATGCTTGACTTATATTAAAAAGAGGGAAAATTCAGAGCAATTAGATTAACTGGTCCGATAGACCAGTTAATAAATGAAAATAAAATTAATGAGCTATCTCAGAGGTTGGCGGTCAATGTTTGAGTTATATTAAAAGAAGGAAAACTAAGAGCGATTATATTAAACAGATAAACAAACGAATTAATGTGAGATATAGGTTCTGTACGACACCCAAATCCGGTCGTCGGAACTCTGGTGGAGGCGCCGGGCACCTATAGATACCTCAGGTATTGCCACTCGATGGCCCCGGGGAAAACTAGCCGAGGACTCGATAGCTCGGTGTCAAAATTGGCTGATAATTGAACTGTGGCCCACTAATTGAAGTTGTGGCCCGCTAATGAAACTATGTAACTTTAATTTTGATCGTATGTGGAAGTTTATATTTTCTTTTAGGGGTGATTCATACCTATCTTTTTTTATTCAAGTTGTCTGTACCTTAGTACCTCTTTTGGAGGAGATAAGATAACATATGGCACGCGAAGCAAATGACGGACTATGCACAAAAAAGGTTAACACAGATAAAGCAATTAAATCATTAATTTAGGCAAAAAAACTGTAGCATTACCTCGATCGTGTATGAGGGCTACCTATGGGAGATTCGACGGTCTCGGTCTTATGTGACGAACGTGGAAAGCCTTTAGAAATAAGGGAAAAACCCATTAGTGACATGACGTCGTCCGCACGCAATAGGGGAAAAAATAATTCCAGAGATAATGCTTACCTAGTACAGTATGTAGATCCCGAAAATCGATCGTGTCAAAACTCCAAGAGATACCACAGTATATCCCCAATAAATGAGCGGAATTAAATCACAAACTAAATGTGGAGTCTTTGAGACTGCACTCACGGTAAACCTTCTTCTCGCCTTGAAATGTAATCTTAGAAGAACTCTCGATTGCCAATTTGCCTTTCTCCTTCTACGAAATCAAACGCTACGTCAAATCAGCAAGTAGTGATGGGCTGAAAGATGCCAAGTGATTTCGATACAAGGAATAATTCTAAGATAACAAACGACTTAGTTCTCGTTTACTGGGACGGCGGAAGCCACAACTAATGCACCGAAATTAAATGATTCAAGAAATACCAGAGAATATTCCCTAACAAAACGATAAACTTTTAAAAATTTAAATCGACAGCTGGGATTTATAATAAATTGTACATCCCTACTACCCAATGCTGCCAACAAAACCAACCGAAAATTGCTAGTGCAGGTCGCGTGGAAAGATAAATATATTTAAAAGCAGAGGTTCCAAAACGATCTAACGATCTCAGAAATGATCGGCCGGCAATTGGAGTTCAGCAACCAAGGGCTTTCCAAAAAGTTATGAAATATTCAAACAATAAAATATGAAACGACGAGTTTAATACAGCGTATTTGCAGGTTTTATTAACAGAATTCTTAAAAAAATATATAAATCGGTTCGCTGGCCGTTCTACTGTAATGTAATATAAATGAAGCAATAACAATGTGCTTCGCTTATCAACTAAAATAAACATAGTCACAACTATATACAAATATATCGCTAACCCATACTTAGAATAGAGTTAATTTACATTAAGAAAGGCCGCAATTTTAAGCGTATTGTCAGCAAATCGAATCAATAAATTTACAGCATCTTTGTTTCCTAAATGCCGCGTATAAATGGAATTCAAAAGTATTTGACACTGGCAACATCGGACTGTTACATCTTTCAGAAGTTTCACTTCAGTTGTGTGCTTATAAATGTGAGGCACATATATATTTTTTTACTATGTACGGGAGCATGGAACAGGCTTTTAGTAGATCACGTAAATAATATTATAATTTGTATGACTTTATTACACAGCTCTTATTATAAAGGAAAGCTATACTTATGTTTTAGTTTATTTTTGTATTATGTTATTTTGCTTACATCTTTTGTTAATTAATTATTACTAATAGCAAAATATGTATGATTTTATTTGGACGTATTTAAAATATTTTTGATATTATTATCTAGATAAATACAAAAGTTTTGTATTTATTATCATTGTTCTGCATTTTTTCAACAAATGTCCTGCAAATTCAATTTTCAAACCTGGCAACCCTATTTACAACGCAAATTTAATTTGTAGCTATGCAATAGAAGAATCATTGTTACGCAAAGACAGATGGCGCTACTCGGTTGTAATTCCATGAGCGGCTAACGGTGCGCTCCCATGCCGTGACGTTGCCAGCAATCGTCGCGTCGTGTGAATGTGAGAACCAGAACTGAGAACCTAACCTATCTCGTTTCGTGTTTCTGTTTTGAATTTATGTTATAATTTTAATTTAATTGTACTTGAAGTGTCATGGGTAACTCCTACACTCCTACCACCTATATAGGACTGATTTGAAACATTTCGGTTCTTCTTCTAATGGCTCCCGGAATCTTTATACTAGACAGTCCCTTTTGAAATGTCGACTTGCCACATCTATAGGACTGATTTATAGCATTTCGGTTACATGGTCTAACTTCTAGTGGCTACCGGAATATCTGTACGCGACAGTCCCTTTTGAAATGTCCAGTCTTGCCACATCTATAGCACTGATTTATAGCATTTCGGTTATATGGCCTAACTTCTAGTGGCTCCCGGAATTTTCCCGTGACCTGAAGAGTTTCGGTTAATTTCTTCAAAATACTGTCCATCTCAGTTAGTTCATAACTGTTCGCCAGCTTTTCTTTCTGGATGGACACGTGCCTGATTGGTGGCTTAGAGATAGATGTTATAGGCCGCCTCAATTTCTAGGGCTCTACCCAAAACTTCACGGTTGTTATCAAATTTGGCTAGACGTAGCATCTTCTGAGTTTCTGGATCTCTGATACCATTCATGAAATATTGGGCAGCAAGTTCCCCTTCTGTTGCTCCCGGGTAGGTCAATTGAATGAGACGTCTAACGTCTGCCTCGAATTCTTGCAGGTTTTCACCAGGCTTCTGATGTCGGGACTTTACTTGTACCTGATACAGTTGTCTTCTGTGCTGGTCTGCAAACCGTCTCTCCAGGGCAGCTACAAGTATGTCATATTTCCCCTGTTAGTTTATGGGAATGGTCTGTAGTAAGATCCAGGAAGCGCTACCACCAGTGACGTAGCCATTTCTTCGTTATTTCAACCGTTGGCAACAGCGGCGGCTTCAAATTGTCTTTTGTACATTATCCAGGATGTTTGACCGTCATAGGTTGGAGGTTTGATATGCTGTCCTGTGGCGAATACCCTCTCGGTGGGTCCTTGATTTTTTAGTCTGGTAACTTCTGCTTGAAGATTCTTCATTTCTTTCTGTACGTTTCTAACTTCTTTTTATATATTGTCTACTTCTTTTTCAAATTTCTCATTTTGACCGTCCAATATTTTCTGTAATTGCTCGCCTACAATTACATCCAGCATCCATTTCTGAAGTTGATCCTTCTCTATTTGCCTTTTATCTTCTTGATCTTGCAAAATTATCTGAAGCCGGTCATGTTTTATTTGCCATTTATCTCCTTGATCTTGTAAAATTTTCTGAAGCCGGTCCTGTTCTGCTTGCCTTCTACGTTCACCCTGTTCCCGTTTCGCTTGCCTTTTATCTTCTTGATCTTGAAAATTTTTCTGAAGCCGGTCCTGTTCTGTTTGCTTTTTACGTTCCTCCTCTTCCCGATCCACTTGCCTTCTACGTTCATCCTCTTCCCGGTCCGCTCGCCTCTCAGCATTTAAATTATCCATGAAATCAGCCAACATTTTATTCAAATGCATCATTTCTGCCGTTTGTTGCCTCGAATTCACCAATCAAAACGGTCTCGCTGACGTACTTGTACCCTCTTCTTTCCTCCAACAATACTTCACAAGTGCGGTCCCTTCACAATCCCACTTCTGATACCAAATGTTACGTTTTTCCCGTGTGTTCTGAACGAAATCATAACTTTTACTATTTTGCAATAATACTCTATTCTTTATCACTCTATACAATTAAACACACTAGACTACTCTTATAACTTTACAACTATTAGATCTGTACAATTCTGAACTCAATGATCAACTACCCGCAATTCACCGCTATTCGCTATTTATATACAATCTAAAATCTATCGCGATCACTCCGGACGATCTAGGCCGCTCTATATTATTCTCGATCAGCCATCGGGAGAATTCCACAGTTCCTGAATGACGATGACTTATACGTAGACGCGACAAGGCTAGTTCTATAGGGTAGCATAAAAACATTCGGATGGTTGCTAGACATGACATTTCTAACTGTGTATTCTTTTTCAGCTTTCCTTCTGTATCAGTTGGGAGCATTTGGAATAACTGGGGGAGCCCACAGACTATGGGCTCACAGAGCTTACAAGGCGAAATGGCCACTCAAGCTTTTTTTGGTTCTGTGTCAAACGCTAGCCCACCAGGTATGTAAAAATGCTGTTAGCGCCTATATTTGTTACAAAAAATCAATATTACAATACACTAATTTTCTTGAACTTATTAAATATTGTGTGAAAGTTTAACTGTATTTTAATCTAAAAATTACAGTACGACTAAACTAAAATAAGAAATTCATGAAATATGAAGGGACGTTCAGAACTATATCAATACTTCAAAAAGTAATGGAACATTATAAGGAGTAATTTATTTGCTTTCATGCTTACCTGCAATTGGGTGACCATAGCGATTTTGGACACCCTTTCTTCTAGTTTCAAATACATTAAATAGATATTATGTGTCGTTTGGAAATTGTTGTTGAGCGATCCGTGGTTGTCTTGTTTCAATGGCTTATTTTATTTTCAGAATTCTGTGATAGAATGGTCCAGAGACCACAGGGTACACCACAAATTCCAAGAGACCGATGCCGATCCACACAATGCCAAAAGAGGATTCTTCTTCTCTCACATGGGTTGGCTTTTGTGCAAGAAACACGAGGAAGTCAAGAGTAAGGGCAAGGGAATCGATCTATCTGATCTCTATGCTGAACCATTATTAAGGTAGGTACAATCATAATTTTTAATGTGTTCAATCTGTAACTATGGAAGAGATACATTATCGGTATATTAGATTTTCAGCTTTTGACGGTGTCGAAACATGGTTTTAATTATTCGTACGATCATTGTTCAATTCTCCTTTTTGTTTTAAAATTTAAATTACTGATCTACTTGAAAACAGTTCTCTATTTTCGGTCGAATAATATCTATTTTAAAACTAAAGCAATCTGATGATTAGAAATTAAAATTTTTGAGGTTCTATGTTAAAATTATACAGTTACTGTCATTATTTGTAGGACAGTTTGAAAGCACTGATTTTTTTTGGATTAGATTAAAACAGAGTTGTTTTTTTTATTACCTAGTTATTTATCTTTTTTAGTTATTTCTATATCCTTTACATGTGGTGTTTTCTTTTTGAAATCAAGTCCATCCACAAAAAGTTGAAAAACGTATATTTAATGTGTGTTAGGAAATATCACTCTTAAAAATTAAACAACTCCGTCATCTAAAGTGTTGGGAATATTTCTGTTATTTTGAAATAAAACCTCAATAAACATAAATTCAAATTCAAACATGCTTTATTATCGAAGATCCAACAAATCTTATTGACAAAGCAGTAAAAAAATAAATAAAAAAGAAGTAAATATATGGTTAAGATTGAGTGGAAAAAAATAAAAAATACACAAATATAAAATCTAAAATCCTATAAAATATCTGTATGTACAGGGTGGCTCGAATTCGTGTCTATGTATGGGGAACTCGAAAACCGTAAGAGATACAGTGTCGGTCAAATTAAGGCAAAATTGCGCATTTAGGTGCCTGACAATATGCCGTTTAGAAAGTTTTAAAATTCCGAGTATTTACGGAGATATCCGGAAAAAACCGAAATTTAGAAAAATCGTTTTATTTTTTTCCTGGGCTTATTTAAAAACGGATTTCAAATTTAATTGCACTTTTGCATTGCCACTTTTTCCCCTCTATCCAATGATGATATCCAGTTTTAAATCCGACGTATCGTCTTTAAGGGATCATCATCAACTTTCTTTTTTTAAATACGAACTTTATCTTTTTTTATCGTTTTTCAGATGGTATCGGCGTTATAAATATGAGTATGTGTTTTTAATTTTTTTTTTATTTTTATTTTTTTATTATTATTTTTTTATTATTTTTATTTTATATATTTAGCATTGGCGTAATTTAAAATAATTTAAGGTAGGTTCTTTTAAAATTTTTCTATTCTATAAAAATATTTTATTTGGTTTTTTGTGTTAGGGCTCAAATTATCCACTTAATACAAAAACATAATAAAATATTTTTATACAATATAAAAATTGCAAAAGTACCTACCTTATGTTATTTAAAACTACGCCAAAGCAAAATATATAAATTAAAAAAAATTATAATAAAAATAAAAAATAATAACAAAAAAAAATAAAAACACATAGTCATATTAATAACGTCAATACCATCTGAAAAACGATAAATAAAATCAAAGCTCGTATTTAAAAAAAGAAAGTTGATGATGATCTCTTGAAGACGAAACGTCGGATATCAAACTGGATACCATCATTGGATAGAGCGGAAAAAGTGGCAATGCAAATGTGCAATTCAATTTGAAATCCGTTTTTAAATAAGCCCAGGAAAAAAATAAAACAGTTTTTCAAAATTTCATTTTTTTCCGGATATCTCCGGAAATACTCGGAATTTTAACACTTTCTAAACGGCATATTGTTAGGCACCTAAATGCGCAATTTTACCTTAATTTGACCGACCCTGTATCTCTTACGGTTTTTGAGTTCCCCATACATAGACACGAATTCGAGCCACCCTGTACATATAAGCATTCGCAAATAATGAAAGTATTCACAATGTAATACAATATTAACTCAATATAAGATGATCACTAAAATATTCCTCAATATTATAATATGCTTTGCCAACTAAAAGTTTTTTACACGTACTTTGAAATTTCTTTAAATCTCGTAAGTTTCGCAAATTTAACGGTAAGTGTTTATAAATTTTCTTTGCATCGTAAATAAATGATCTTTTTATTTGATCATTACTGGGTATTGGTAAGGGAATATTTTGTGATTGTCGAGTAAGATACTCTCCTTGCACAACCAGATGTCTATACTTTCTAAAAACGAAGCATACACTTTCCAGAATAAACAGACAAGGTAGTGTGATAATTCCACTTCTCAAAAAGACAGGCCTGCACGAATCCCTCAACCCCACATTGTATATGATTCGGATCGCGATTATAATTTGGACCATCCTGTATAATACACACACGCACACGGTGTTCTGTTGAAGGCGCTTAACTAAAATTATATTTACATTTAACCAAGTTGGATTGATAGTCTATAATTAAATGATTATGTGTTGTGTCTTTTCAGGTTGCAGCACAAATATTTTATGATGCTTATGCCCGTCGGTTGCTTCATTTTACCCACCGTAATTCCCATGCTCCTTTGGAACGAGACCCTCATGAACGCTTACTGCCTGAACATATTCCGATATGTTTTCAGCCTTCACTCCACCTGGTTGGTCAACTCGGCGGCCCACATGTGGGGATCGAAACCATATGATAAGTAAGTAGTTTTATTTTTTCAAGTGTTTGTGTCAGTTTAATGTTCAAATTGTTAATTTCTTGGAAAATCAGAAGCATTTTTGACTTAGAATTATTTAGAAGCTTTAATGTTCATGTGACTTCTAAGAGCTTTTATTTTGCATTTTTAACGCTCAAATTCTCAGTATGGAAACTGGCTGGTAAGATGTTAACCAGTACTCCCTCTGCAGTGAACTGGGAGAAGCTTTAAAACACTGAAGAATGGTTCGTAATACGATTCTGAATGTATCGGTTCTCCTTCGCAGGTAGTAACCACATGCAAAATCGATTTTTGTACTCGATAGTACCCTTTAATAAAAATATGGCATTTCTTGGTCTATAATATAATAAAATTTACGAAAGAAAGTTCTTCTTCGAAAGACCAGAATGTTGATACAAGAGCTTGATTTTCATTCAGGTCCGGGAAAGCACCACCTGTGACCGGTTTCGCCTTTCACAAGGCTCTTCAGCCATACTGGTCTTTCGAAAAAGAACTTTCTTTCGTAAATCTTATTATATTATAGACCAAGAAATGCCATATTTTTATTAAAGGGTACTACCGAGTACAAAAATCGATTTTGCATGTGATTACTACCTGCGAAGGAGAACCGATACATTCAAAATCGTATTACGAACCATTCTTCAGTGTTTTAAAGCTTCTCCCAGTTCACTGCAGAGGGAGTACTGGTTAACATCTTACCAGCCGTCTATAACGACGTGGATTGACATCGCTTGCGTCTTTCGTTCAGGGCCGGGAAAGATACCCACTAGCCAGTAGAAACCTTCTATAAATCGTTTGTGTGGGCACCTTGGTGTTACAAGCTGAAATTTTTACAGAATGAAGGCTTTATTATATTAATTCAGAATCCTTCCGTCGCGTAGAGAATATTAATTTATGAATGTTCTCATATAAAATTCATGTACATTTTTGTACAAATTAAACTTTTTATCACTGCTTGAAATATGCAGATTACATTGGCCCTTACGACAAAATAAATAAAAAAAAATGAAATCTCTCTTCGAACCTGGGCAAAATCTGATTGAAATATACTAATTTTTTTATTCACCTCGCAACCTCTCCGAAATGAAGGCTCAAATTAAAAATTTTTATTCTTGCAAAAAGTTTGCCCTAAGTATGTAGATTACATAGGTGCAAGAATACATTTTTTCTCAAATGGTAATGGAAAAATAGAAGTAAATGTAAAAAAAGTAATTTTCTTCTAGCCGCGACCGTCCGATCTCGCGCTGCTCGAGAACTCTCGTATCTCACTTTTCTCCATAGCTCCCTCCTCTCGCCTATTGTACAATACAATAAACTCTTTTAGGCATTACGATGTTAAGAATGCTATAGCATAGGGTATATTGAGATTTATTTTTCCTATACGCTGCTAGGTAGTAAAGAAGTAGAAAAATACTATAGTTTTTTTTTATAAATAATCATATACTTGATGTAATTGCTATTAAAAAGATGAATAGTTTTTGTTCAGTATAAAAAAACTCAAAATGTAAACAAAATCTTTATAATAACAAAACTATTCATCGTCAATATCAATCAAATATTTTTTTATTAGATTCTATGGAAGCAAAGCTTGTACAGGGTTATCATTTATATTTCGCCACCTTATACAGGGTTTATTTTTGCAGATAGAAAAAAATACTAAATACAAAAGTTGTATGGATTTCAGGGAACTTCCTAGAAAAAATTATTTTTGAATATACAGGGTGAGACAAAAACTAGTGGAGTACCAAATTTTGATTTTTTTAAAGGGAACGCCCGGTATATTTTTGAATACTTAGATTCTCCTCATTATTCTCGTTTCAAAAATGTATAATATGTCTCTACTTGCAGTGGTAGTTTCTGAGCTATTCGACTTCAAAATTGCCCCTTATCTGAATAATGTTTTATTATTTATTTATTTATATTATTTCTCATTATGATGTTAATGTAGAAAATGATTATTATGATTTTAAAGTAAGAAAATATTTTATTATGAACGATAAATACTAAGTGAAACTATAAAAAAAAGGAAAAACGACAAATAAAAATAAAAACCATAAATTCTAATTCTCCACATGTCCTCCTTGGTTGGGGTGATTTTCGTTTAATATTACAATTTCTTCCCTAATTCTCTGTTCCAATACAGCTGTATTTTCATGCCTGTTGTAGTAAACTTTGTGTTTAAGATAACCCCATAGAAGTATGTCAAGCAGCGTCAGGTCTGGACTGTTTGCTGGCCAACTTATATGTCCATTTCGTTCAATCCATATATCATAGTACCGATTCAAAAATGGAGTGACATTTAAAACATTGTGCACTGGAGCGCCATCCTGTTGCCAAATTAATGAAAATCTCTGGTTTAAAGGAATGTTATCTAACTGCTGTTCTATATCATTTTCCAGATATTGTAGATATCTGAAAGTAAGTCACTGCATCAGAAATAGACCTTTCAGGATTTTCTGCAATAAAATGAACCAGATATGATACTAAGTATAGAAAAACTAAAAATTATTACCTGTAAAGAATAGCAACAGACTTAAATCAAAGTTTTCGTTTGGATTTATAGTTCTTCTTTTTCTATTTAAACTTTTGGTTTCTTCAAATTTGTTTACTATACAGTGTGTCCAAAAAAGTATGCAACATATGGGAAACTTCTTTATTATTGGATTCTCAGAAAATTTTATTCTTCATAAAAGTTGGTGCTTGCCCTAAAACAGTAAACGAGTATTTCAAATTTTACGTACTGCTTTTAGTGCAGACGCAAATGTAATTTTTCCGAAATCGAGTCAAGAGTAAAGTACCTTAATTTATAAAGATACAGTAAAATCTTATAAGGAAAAGTTCTTCCAAATTAAAAAAGTAATCTAAATATGAAATTTGAGTTAAGTACATCAATTTTTAATTTCCCTTTTTTTTCTGGATTTATTTATCAAACGTTACGCCATCGGTAATTGCTTTGTTCTTTTGTTATTAGTGTACTTGCCAAGAACCTTCAAAATTTATTTAAAGTAGACATTAGTTACATAGTTGCATAATGTTTCAGTTTTTACAGAGATAAAAGCCTGTTTAGGTATCAGTGTGTTGCAAACACATTTATACAATTTTGGTCCAAAATAATTGTCCACAATAATTATTACGAAATACAATTGGAATGACTGTCTCCATAATAATTAATTTCATATGTCAGAGCGAAGTAAAATTATTGCTATTTATTTGTTTTTATTCCAAATGCATGGCCTACTCTTCAAGACCAAATATTTTAAATGGCTTTTTAGGATACTTGGGCATATTTTACTCATCGGGTGCAAAAGATAAATAAATTATTAATTGTTTTACATGAAATGAAAAGAGATTGGTCTATTCATGATTTTGAGTGGAAAAATTTTGAGTCAAAAGTGTTTAAATGTGTTTGCAACACACTGATACCTAAACTGGCTATTATCTCTGGAAAACTGCAACATTATGCAACTATGTAACTAATTTCAATCTTAAATACATTTTGAAGTTACTTGGCAAGTATACTAATAACAAAAGAACAAAACATTCTCCAGTGGCGTAGCGTTTAAGAAAAAATCGAGAAAAAAAAAGAAAAATTAAAAGTTGATGTACTTAACTCAAATTTCATATTTAGATTACTCTTTTAATTTGGAAGAACTTTTCCTTATAAGATTTTGCTGTATCTTTATAAATTAAAGTACTTTACTCTTGACGCAATTTCGGAAAAATGACATTTGCGCCCGCACTAAAAGCAGTACGGAAAATTTGAAATACTCTTTTACTGTTTTAGGGCAAGCACCAACTTTTATCAAGAATAAAATTTTCTGAGAAACCAATAATAAAAAAGTTTCCCATATGTTGCATACTTTTTTGGACACACTGTATATCCTACTGTGCTTCGTCTTGGGACGGACGGTTCTACCGCGAAATTGCCTATAATACTCATTTTGAGTGTGGGCACGGTTTCCATTATTGACATAGGATAATCGTATTATATTTAATAGCCCATTTGATTGCTGTTAAATGACAGTAGTAATGTCAGTACCACCAAGATACCTTAGACACGATTTTACGTCAATTAGCCAGGATAATAATTATTTGGAATTTCAGATAAGGGACGATTTTGAAGTCGAACAGCTCAAAAACTACCACTGCAAGTATAGACATATTATACATATTTGAAAAGAGAATAATGGGGAAAATCTAAATTTTTAAAAATATACCGGGTGTCTCATTTAAAAAAAATTAAATTTGATATGCAGCTCGTTTCTGACTCACATTGTACATTAAAAAAGTTCCCTGAAATCCATACAACTTTTGTATTTAGTACTTTTTTCTATCTACAAAAATAAACCCTGTATAAGGTGGCGAAATATAAATGATAACCCTGTACATGTAAGAGAAATGAAATAGGCTGAAGATAAATAGATTTTGCTATTAAAAAGATTTTTTTTACATTTTGAATTTTTCTATTCTGACGAAAAGCTAGTTGATTTTTTTTCTACTTCTTTATTACTGCTAGGTAATAGGAAATAGTATATTATTTTATATGGAGGAAAAGTGATACTTTTCATGGCGCGCTCGTGTTTAACAGCCGAACGGAGTGAGGCTGGTAATAGAGAGCAAGCCATGAAAAGTAACTTTTCCTCCAAATAAAATATGCTGTTTTTTCTTCAAATGTCGACAAATTAATGCAGAAACATCTCTTTTTAATAGTAATAATATCTAATTATTATTAAAGATAAATGGGTTCGTAAGGCGGCTTAGACCACGGTCGTAAGTGGCCTTGCTTAGACCGGTGTCGGTGAATATAGTGGAACATAAAGCTGTCAGTGGACACTGTCAACAATAATTTTTTTTTTAAGATTGTGTCTCCGATTGCGTTTTAATTCCGTATTGATAAGCAGTTATTGAGTAAGTTCGATTAAATAATAACCAATTTGTTCCTAAATTAGTGATTTTTAGAAATGCAGTCATAAATTGAGTGATAAATACAAATTGTAGTTTAATAGATCTTGAGTTGTTGACACTTAATTTGTTGTCTGTTTGTATTGTATCTATGTTGCTATGACAACACTTTTACCTCCGCCGGCGGAAAAGTGAACAGTAAAGCTCCGGCGGAGGAAAAACGAAACTTCACGGCCGCCTACACAGTCGAGTAATGACGGATTTACTGACGTTTGAAGAAAAAATAAATTTCAATATAACCGAAAACGTCGTCATTGACTTTGTTCAAATAATGATCTTATATTTTTAATTTAAATAGCTATTATTAGTATTCTAACCCGTAATGTCTAAAAACGCTTATTGTATTGTATAGGGTGTTCAATTTTCGTGTGTTTTACGGGGTTTCTCGCTTATGAGTAGAGATACCAGGATGCGGTTTTCGCAATAGTTGGCTACTTTTTTGTGAAACTAAAAATGCCACATACAGTTTTTTCCTAGCCCTCTTAGTTTCTAAGATACAGGGCGAAATTGAGAACGTTGCATTTTTGGAACCCCCTCGTATCTCAGTTATTGTTTTTTAAAGTTTTTCAGTTTTTGAGATATTGACTAAAGTTGTTTTTTCCTAAATGGAACACTCTGTATATTATTTTTTATATTAACTACCTCGTTGTGGGCTTTCTAAAAATACAGGGTGTCCGGAAATAGCATCGCCATATTACAGAGGGTGATTCTACATAAGAAAACATGAACATTTTTTCATATGAACATTGGTCCGAAAATGCATAGTTTCCAAGATACAGGGTGTCAAACTTTTTATAAAAAATCAGTTTTTTGTTAATATCTTGAATATGATTTTACTGATTTTGTTGAAATTTGGCATGGTTATCTGTAGTAATAGGGGACTCATTTAGCCTTAATTATATTAAAAATATAACGTCCAGGGGCGTCCCGGAGGGCATCATAACGAATATTATTGACAAAAAAAGTGTGCGCCGCTGACGTTTTCAAATATTTTATATTTTTTTCGTATTAAGCAACTAAAAATACAATATTCCTGATTCTTGAGTTGTTTTCGTATCTTGCGTCGTTTTCGATTAAAAAAGTTAAAACCGGCTTATTACATTTCCAAACTTTTTTGATAAAATCGATATTTTTATTTATATATTAAATATGCTTTCAGCGATTTTGTTGAAATTTAATGGGGTTATCTGTAGTAATAGGCGGCTCATTTAGCCTTTATTAGATTAAAAATATAATGTCCAGTGGCGCCTCGTGGGGCATCATACCGAATATTATTGACAAAGAAATGTGCGCCACTGTCTCTTTTAAACATTTTATATTTTTTTCGTATTAAGCAACTAAAAATGCAACATTTTTGTTTCTTAATTTGTTTTCGTATCTTGCTTCGTTTTCGAGAAAAAAAATAAAACCAGTTTATTACAGCGTTTGATGTAGAATTTGGTGCCCTAAAGAAATGTAATAAACTAGTTTTTATTTTTTTTCTCGAAAACGTAGCAAGATACAAAAACAATTCGGGAAACAAAAATGTTGAATTTTTAGTTGCTTAATACGAAAAAAATATAAAATATTTAAAAGAGTCAGTGGCGCATATTTCTTTGTCAATAATATTCGGTATGATGCCCCGGGACGCCACTGGACATTATATTTTTAATCTAGTAAAGGCTAATTGAGCCGCCTATTACTACAGATAACCCTATTAAATTTCAACAAAATCGGTAAAAGCATATTTAAGATATAAATAAAAATATCTATTTGATCAAAAAAGTTTGGAAATGTAATAAACCGGATTTTACTTTTTTATCGAAAACGACGCAAAATACGAAAACAACTCAAATATTGTATTTTTAGTTGCTTAATACGAAAAAGATATAAAATGTTTGAAAGAGTCAGTGGCGCACACTTTTTTTTGTCAATAATATTCGGTTTGATGCCATCCGGGACGCCACTGGACTTTATATTTTTAATCTAATTAAGGCTAAATGAGCCCCTTATTACTATACAGGGTGTTTTCTAACCTCGGTAAAAAAACGAAACCTGTGAAACGTCATGTAATTTTAAGACGAAAATGTAGTATAAAATTTTTTCGAATGTCGCTTCATTTTCAAAATACAGGGTGTTGAAAACAAATTTTTTTTCGTGTTTTCTTTTTATTAATAAATAATGAGAAGCGACATTCGAATAATATTTGCACACCTTAATAAAGGGTTTGAGCACTTTATTTTGTGTTCATGTTGAACTTCTCAACTAGTTCATTGACGGAGATCCGGGTAACGACTACTAAAATTTCGCAAAAAGCAATAATACGGGCCTGCTAAACACTCAAATTTCTTACGTTATTTGATAAAAAAGTTAATTTTAAGCAAATTAAGTTTCTTGCATTTTTCTCGTATCTCTTACTATTTTCGAGTAAAAAATTATTTTCTTGTTCACGTCACAAGAATCTCATCATTTTGTTGTTTAAACGAGTAGGCTTTGCGTGAACACAAAATAAAGTGCTCAAACCCTTTATTAAGGTGTGCAAATATTTTTCGAATGTCGCTTCTCATTATTTATTAATAAAAAGAAAGAAAAAACATTTTTGCAACACCCTGTATTTTGAAAACTAAGCGACATTCGAAAAAATTTTATACCACATTTTCGTCTTAAAATTACGTGAGTATTCACCAGTTTAATTTTTTTACCGAGGTTAGGAAACACCCTGTAGATATCCCTGCCAAATTTCAACAAAATCAGTAAAATTATATTTAAGATATTAACAAAAAACTGACTATTTATAAGAAGTTTGACACCCTGTATCTTGGAAACTATGCATTTTCGAACCCATGTTCATATGAAAAAATGTTCATGTTTTCTTATGTAGAATCACCATATGTAATTTGGCGATGCTATTTCCGGACACCCTGTATAATATAGTCTATACTTATTACCATAAATAAAATAAAAAAATAATTTTTTTACTTTTTAACATGTGTTTTATGGGGTTCCTCGCTTATGACTGGAGATAAAAAGATGGTTTGCGCAATAGTTTGCTACTTTTTGATGAAATGAAAGATGCCATATTTACATTTCTCGTGGCTCTCTTAGTTTCTGAGCTACGGCGTGATTTTGAAAATTTGTCGTTTTCAAGCGTATCTCGATTATTTAAAAAGTTATTGTAAATGCAAAAACGGTTTTATATAGATTTTCCGTTCCGTGGAACGAAAAGCGTGGTTTGGGAATTGTCCTTTTAATTATGTAACTTTTTAAAATGTGACTTTTGACTTTTTAATTGTGATTTGACCGTTGTTTGTTGGTGTTTGTTTACTCTTCGTCGATATGCTCTTCAGGTCCAATGACAAGTAACACTGATGATGGCTTAGGCCGAAAGCGCTCTGTTATGCTTTTATAGGATGTCCTTTTGGTTTAAATTTTGAATGGAATACAATGTGTTTCATTTAGTAAAATGTAATTATGGCATCTTTCATTTCATCAAAAAATATTAGACTATTGCGCAAACCGTAATCTTTTTATCTCAATTCATAAGCGAGGAACCCTATAAAACACATGTTAAAAAGTAAAAAATGCATTTTTTAATTTTATTTATGAAAATAAGTATAGACTATATTATATTTTTAGAAAGCTCTCAACGAGGTAGTTAATATAAAAAAATAATATACAGGGTGTTCCATTTAAGAAAAAACAACTTTAGTCAGTATCTCAAAAACTGAAAAACTTGAAAAAAATCTAACTACACTACTGGAATCTACGTAAAAAAATGCATAAGAAACAATTTTTACCTTTCCGATAAAATAAACAATAACTGAGATACGAAGGGGGGTCCAAAAATGCAACGTTTTCAATTTCGCCCTGTCTTAGAAACTAAGAGGGCTAGGAAAAAATCTGTATGTGGCATTTTTAGTTTCACAAAAAGTAGCCAACTATTGCGAAAACCGCATCCTTATATCTCTACTCATAAGTGAGAAACCCCGTAAAACACACGAAAATGGGACACCCTGTACAATAGGCGAGAGAGAGAGAGAGGGAGCTATGAAAAGTGAGATGCGTGAGTACTCGACCAGCGCGAGAGCAAGCCGTTGCGGCCAGAAGAAAATTACTTTTTACATTTAATTCTATATTTTCATAACCATTTGACAAAAAAAATATTCTCTTAAACCTATGTAGGTATTCTAGATAATTGGGGCAAACTTTTTGCAAGAATAAAAATTTTGATTTGAGCCATCATTTCGGAGAAAGTGCGAGGTGAATACAAAAATGAGTATATTTCAATCATAATTTGCCCAGGTTCGAACGAAGATATTTCAATTTTTAGATTTATTTTGCCATAAGGACCAATGTATTCAGCATATTTCATGCAATGATAAAAAATATAATTCGTACAAAAATGCTGATGAATTTTATATGAAATTAATTAATATTCTATACGTTCATGGAATAATCTGGATTTTAGGTATACTGGCCTTTTGCCCGTTCTGATTTTTTATTACCTTGGGATTTTGAATTAATATAATAAAACCTTCATTCTGTGAAATTTTCAGCTTGTAACCGCGAGGTGCCCACACAAGGCAAAGTAAATTATAATTAGCACTCTACTATTCTACACAAACAAATTTATATAATATTTTTTTCAGACAGTCGCGCATTATTAGATTGTTTTCATTTGAGTTGAGTCTATTGAGCGCTTAAAGCTCCAGACCGGAGTGCAGACTCGAGCTTTTGCGATTTTAACGTTCAAAGCTAGTTGTTTTCATTCTATTATAAGAAGCTTCTTCTTTATAGGCATATCAACCCGACCGAAAACCGTTTTGTCTCTATCTTCGCCATCGGCGAAGGTTGGCACAACTACCACCACACCTTCCCATGGGATTACAAGGCGGCCGAATTTGGAAGGATTAATTTGTCTTTGGTAATCATCAATATGTTCGCAAAAATAGGATGGGCATATGATCTGAAAACAGTCTCAAAAGAAATGATCAAAAAGAGGGTAGATAGAACCGGAGACGGCAGTCACGAAATTTGGGGTTGGGGCGACAAAGATCAAACCAAAGAGGACTATGAATCAGCCGTGATTTACAACCAAAAGGCAGATTAAAATAGATAATAAAGAAACGTTGTTGTCATTACGAGGAGATAGTTTTATTTTGTTATATTAAATGAGTAAGAAACATATATTTCCTTGATGAAACTTTAGAAGTATCTATGTTTTTCTGATATCATATTAAGGCGCTTCGTTTATATTGTTATCTCATATTCTATAGAAAAGCTGCTTGTTTATTAATATATTATATTTGCGCAATGCGCGTCCCTTTTTATTAATTTTGGAGGTTTATATTGCATAATTAAATTGCAAATTTGGTAAAGCACTATTTTTTTAACATGACTTGCAATATTAATTTGATTCATGCATTCACTCTATAGGAGATACAATGAGCCAGTGAATGATATACTTAGTACCAGTAATTATAATATATTGTGGAAGATTTAATGATCTTTTATGATTTCCTAAAGAGTGTTGGTATCATTTTTGCCCATAAAATTTTTTAATTGGTATGAGTTTAATATTTTTCAAAATAATTGTTAATATTTAACCTGATCTATAAGAAATAAAGTGAGCCAATGCAACATCCTTGTCGATTTTAAAAAATAAAATCCCTTTATAAAATGTATAAAATCCAATCAGTTAAAGTTATATATACGCTTTACTTATTTTTTGTGGCATCATGTCATGTCCCAGAAAATTAGTTTGGTTCTTAAACTATTATAAAACATGGTAAAATCTAAAACTATTAGCTTTTAAAAACTATATTTTTATAAAATTTTACTAGAAACTCATGCAATATCTATTTTTGCATTGTTATAAAACATCCTGATAATTATTTGTAGTTTTTATAGGTTTTTATAAGGATTATCGACAGGGATGTGACACGTAGTGGCGGTTTTCTTTCTAGGCTGTTTTACTTATTTAGATTCGTGTTGTGTATGTTTTAATTTATTTTCATAGTTTAAGAGTTTAATCTGTTTAAAGTTAACTAACTATTTAATTGCGCAACTTATTCCAAAGTTTTGCCAATTATTCCCTACCAAATATAAATATTGGCTTCAACCAAACTTTGTGTTAAACTTAAATAAATGTTGTCTAACTAGCACATAACTGTGTGTTTTCATTTCTTCGTCTATTTGTCCTAGTGTCAAATTTCAATTAACTCAATATGTAGATTACTTCTAAAATAAATGACACATTTGAAAATTTTGATTATTCGTGATCTTTTTTTAATTAGGTGTATGCTCAAATTGCGTGAACATAGAGTTACTGCCAAAAAAATACCATATCCAACTACTGAAATTGTTATTAAGTTAGTTTTACTGATATGCACGCCTCCACAGAAGAAAAATTGGTGAGAAATTCTATAAAGTTGACGATTACATTGAAATTAGACAGGGTGTCCCAGAACTAATGGGACATAGAGCAAGTGATCTCCTCCACTTTCTCTATATCCCATTAGTTCTGGCTCACCCTGTCTAATTTCAGACCTCATAATAGGCCGTTTCGGCCAATAATGACCGTGAAATATTTCATACATGGCGCTTGAAGTGAAAATTTATTTCTGAAAATACCAAATGATTTAAAAACGGTTAAACGTATCGAATTTAAAATTGACAAACTTTCGAGATGAAGAAATATGAATTTCCCGAAAGTTTTCAAACTTCTCCCAGAGGGTGCTAGTTATAGGTAATGCTGTTAATATCCAAGAATTATAAACTAGAGAGGATGGTTACATCGGCCGGATTTATTTCTTATAAAATTACTGTTCTTTTTTAATTAATAAAGAATTGATAATATTTTTTACGAGTTTTTTGTATTTGAATTTAAACAAACCCGGATAAGGCAAAAGTACATAGAAGTATAACGATTCGGAGATTATTAATTCCTGTATGAAAAGTATCCATAATTTGGAAACGCTTAATAATTGCTTCTCAGCTGTTATACCTTGAGACGGAAATAATAGTCGGTGACGTCAGTCACTATTTCGAAAACAGACCAACGTGAGCGGCTTAAAGTAATATTTAACAATAAATCTGGTATGAAATGCTCGCAAAATGCCGCTTATTCTAAATGCGGACACAGCGTTCCGGCACAAATCGTGCACCGCTGCCAAATTCATTGTGACCCGTATACGCGCGTTGCGCGGAGCATTTGAGGCAACTGTATTTTAACTGAGGTTCGCGATCGACGGTCGTAAATGTACTGATATTTTACGACCGTCGGGCAGAGGTCGCAACGTTGCAACAGTAAACGAGCATGTACCCTGTGAGAGATCTGTTGCATAGTCGCGCTTGCGGGTTTAGGTTATCGTTTTGTTTTAACATTGAAAATGTTTCTGTTTTCCTAAAGAGGGCATCAAATCATGAAAAAGTGCATGCTACATTTGCCACACATAACGTCGTACGCGTGAGAGATCGTGTTAGCTTGTTTATTTAAACTTAAATTGATTGTAACGTACCGGAATCAGTTCTAATGACTAAAATAAATTGGAACTAACTGAAACTAACCGAAAGTGTATTGAACGACTATCAAAAAATAACTAAAAGCACCAAAACGGGCTAAAACATATCGAAATAGATTAAAAAAATTGAAGTAAGTTAAAACTTACCCAAATTAACCGAATTTAGGTGACTAACCAAAACTAACCAAAAGGATTATAAATGCTTATGACATATCGAAAGGTGATTGAATGTCTAATCAAAACTAACCAAAAGTAACTAAGAGCACCAAAACGGGTAAAACATATCGAAAAATATTGAAGTAAGTTAAAATTAACCCAAATTAACCGAATTTTGGTGACTAACTAAAACTAACCAAAACATTAAAATTGCTTATAACGTACCGGAACCGGTTCAAATGACTAAGATATATTAAAACTAACTGAACATTACTGAGACTTGACTGAACGACTAACCAATAGTAGGTAACTAAAAGCACCAAAACGGGCTAAAATGCATCGAAATAGATTTAAAATAATGACGCAAGTTAAAACTAACTTAAATTAACCGAATTTTGGTGACTAACCAAAAACCCTAAAATGTGTTATATATGGAACTGGTCCAAATGATTAAAATACATTAAAATTAACTGAAATTAACCGAAAGTTGATTGAACGACTAACCAAAATGGACCAAAAGTAACCAAATGCATCAAAAGGAGCTAAAACAAGTTGAAATTAACAATTAACCGAATTTTGGCGACTAACTAAAGTTAACCAAAAACATCAAAATTGGATATGACGTGTCGGATCCGGTTCAAATGACTAAAATAAATTAAAACTAACTAAACTTAACCAAAAGATGTTGAACCAAATCTAATCAAGAGTAACCAAAATGGGCTAAGATGTATCGGAACAGATTAAGAATAAAATAAGTAACTAACCCAAGTCAACCGAATTTTTGCGACGACCTACATTATTAACCAAAAACGTTTAAATTGTTTTAACGTATCGAAACCGGTTCAAATTTCTCAAATAAATTGGAACTTACTGAAAGTAACCGAAAATTGATTGAATAACCAACCAAAGCTAACCAAAAGTAACTAAAAGCACCAAAACGGGCTAAAACGTATCGAAAAAATTAAAAATATTGAAGTTAGTTGAAACTAATTCAAATTAACCTTATTTCGGTGACTAACCAAAAGCATTAAAATTGGTTATAACGTTTTGGAACCGGTGCAAATAACTAAACTGAAATTAGCCGAAAGTGAACAACTAACCAAAAGTAGCCAAAAGCACCAAATTGGGCTAAAACATATCAGAACAGATTAAAAATATTAAGCTTATAAGGTGAAACGAACTTGAATTAACCGAATTTTGCCGACTAACTAAAATTAACCATAACGTATCGGAACCGGTTCAAATTACTAAAATAATTTAAAACAAACTAAATCTAACCGAAAGCTGATTGAATGACTAACCAAAAGTAATCACAAGTAACCAAAAGCACCAAAACTGGCTAAACCGTATCGGAATAGATTGCAAAAATTAGTAAATAAGTAAGTTAAAACTAATCAGAACGAACCGAATTTTTGCAGCTAAACAAAACTAACCAAAAAGATTAAATTTGATTATAACGTATCAGTTCAAATGACTTAAAAAAATTGAGCGAGTCTGGTAGTAGTCGAGACTCTGATGTGTAAACATATCCTATAACGACATCGGTTGTAAAAAAACGAGAGCAGCACGTTGTGTTCCCGAGCGGTCACCCATCCAAGTACTAACCCCGCCCGACGTTTCTTAACTTCGTGATCGGACGAAAACTGGCATTTTTAACATGCTATGGCCATTGCTTGTACGTTTTAGCTTGGTCATAGAATAAAAATTAGGTTTAATAACCAAGTTTAAAATAATAAAAAATCAACGCGAACGAAGCCTCGGGTAAAAGCTAAAAGTGTCCTATGTTCTATACTATACTCTTGAAAATATCTGTACAAAATTTCATGATGATCGGAACAGTTTATGCGTGAAAGCTTAAGAAACAAACAAATTCGCATCTGTAATATTAGTTAGGATTATTTTATAATACTTACTGGCAGCTTCGGAGTGGATTAATTCACTGCACAAATTCGACACGATAATCTAATGGCATCAGGAATAACATCAATATATGGACACAGCTTATTTACCTAGTAATCGTGGGCCGACGTCCTTAGATTTGGGAAAGTCAATAACCATATTTTGCAAATTTTAGAAGAGCGCTATGACTCAATATTGTTTTAAGCGTCTGGGCATCTGAATAATACTTTTGACGATTTGTTTAATTTAAAATAATAATATGCTCTTTTATCATCTGAAATCCGTTTAAAAACGATTTTAAATGACAAAATTGTATAAAAACCCGAAAATTCGGACTTTTTTAGAACGATAGCCGTGGCTTCTGACGAATTTGTCGTGGATTTTGAAGCGAAAATTCATTTTAAATTCAACGGTCAATTAAAAATAAGCTGTGCTATGGATCCAAATACACTGCGAATATAATAATTTATAAATAATACTTTTGACTGTTCGTTTAAATTAAAATATGCTTTTTTATCATTAAAATCCATTTAAAATGATTTTAAATGTCAAAATTGTATATAATACCGCCCTAGCGGCTAGAATCGGTTTACACATTTTCGTCCCATTTGCCGAGATTACCCTCATACTGCCGCGTAAGATGTTTACACATCAATAAGTTGGAACTAACTAAAAGTTGTTTGAACGATTAACCAAAAGTGACTAGAAATAATCAAAACGGGTTAAACAGTGTCAGAACAGGTTAAAAATATTACAGTAACGTTACGGCTAATTATATATTAATAGATTTTCCTATCTAAAAGTGAAGGGTAATTTTGTTCGGTTTTCATATCTGCACATTTTTGATGTGTACACATCTTACGCGGCGGTATGAGGGTAAATCTCGACAAATGGGACGGAAATGCGTAAACCGATTGTCGCATTGAGGAGCAAGCTAATCCAGGACGTCCGTGAAGGATTTTTATTTAATTTTACCATTTAAAATCGATTTTAAACGGATCTTAGACGATAAAAAAGCATATTTTAAATTAAACGAACCGTCAAAAGTATTAATCAGATGTCCAGACTTTTAAAACAATATTCAGTAATGACCCTCTTCTATAACTTGCAAAGTTTGGTTTTTTAATGGACGGTTGAATTTAAAATTAATTTTCGTTTCAAAATCCACGACAAATTCGTCCGAAGCCACGGCTATCGTCCTAAAGAGATCGGATTTTAATACAATTTTGTCTTTTAAAATCGTTTTTAAACGGATTTTAGATGATAAAAAAGCATATTATTATTTTAAATTAAATGATTTGTCAAAAGTATTATTCAGATGTCCAGACGTTTAAAACAATACTGAGTCATAGCCCTCTTGTAAAATTTGCAAAATTTGATTATTGACTTGACCAAATCAAAGGATGTCGGCCCAAGATGAGTAGCTGGTAAAAGAATAAGCTTTGTAGATTTTCGTGTCGAATGTATGCATCCCCCCTCCAATTTTTTGCCCCTTACCCCCTCGTGACTTTGAGATAGACCCCGCCCAATTGGTCTTAAGTGTATTCGACCTTGAATGAAATTGACCTAATTTCGCCTTGAATGTCCTTGACGTTTGATCTTAAATATCCTTGAGTTTTGTTGAAGGTCGCGTATATGACCTTCGGATTGCTCCAAGTGTGTATGACCTTGAACGTCCTTGCACTGTTTTGTGGTGTCTTTTACCTTGAATGACATTGAGATAATTTGATCTTGAATGCCCTTGAGTTTTTGATGTGTAAACATCTTACGCGGCGGTATGAGGGTAAATCTCGGCAAATGGGACGGAAATGTGTAAACCGATTCTAGTCGCTAGGACAGTACTATATAAAATTTTGCCATTTAAAATCGTTTTAAACGGATTTTAGACGATAAAAAAAGCATATTTAAAATGTAACGAACCGTCAAGAGTATTATTTTTATTATATTGTATTCGCAGTGTATTTGGATCCATATCACAGCTTATTTTTAATGGACGGTTGAATTTAAATTGATTTTCGCTTCAAACTCAGTTTCATCCGAAGCCACGGCTATCGTCCTAAAAAGTCCGAATTTTCGGATTTTTATACAATTTTGTCATTTAAAATCGTTTTTAAATGGATTTTATTAAAGCATACTATTATTTTAAATTAAACGAACTGTCAAAAGTATTATTCAGATGTCCAGACGTTTAAAACAGTAAAATTTGAAAAAGCTGGTTATTGGCTGCCCCAAATCAAAGGATGTCGGCTCAAGATTATAAGGTAAATATGCTAAGTCCATATGTTGATATTATTCCTGGTGACATTAGACTCAAATGAGTCCGTAAAATAGCTATTTTTGGGAGCGTATGATAAAAACTTTATTTTTTTAAGTAGACATTTGCTTAAGTCTACTTATTACTATTTCATTATATAGTTATTATAACATAATAATTTACAAAGCAATTGTATCCGCCACTGGAATTTCCTTCTCTCTTCCCTTACCCCTCGTGGGGTGCCTTAAAACTAAAAATGAGTCACTGACTATTATTTTCTACTTGAACTATAGTTCGTACCTTTATGAAATAAACGGTTCATAATATATTATATTACTTCCCAAGAAACATTTTTTGCTTGTATAATATTTGCCGTTACTCTTATATCACCTACCATATATAACCTACAGTTATATATTTAGTAATAGAAATATTTTTGTTACTCCTATTATAACCCCCTTAAAGAGCTTAAATGGGACATATAAAGGGTTTTCTAGTAACGCTATATAACGTAAGTTATGTAGCCAATAGTTACAGAACCATTATGGTAACCACTATATAACTTACTAAATAACCTCACTTTAACACCTTTAGTAATATACATTGTTGTATATATTTCGGTTACCTTTATAAAACTTGCCTATAATGGTTTTGGAAATATTTCCGTTACCAAACAGTGTTGCCACAGGCAAATTTTTTTCCCGAGGTAGATTTCGCTAAAAACCGGGGTAGATCGGGTTACTCCGGGTTAGATTTTATAAGAGCTAATTTTTTTACAAAAATGCAAAACTGACGTAATAAGATAGGGAATAAATAATATTGAATAAAACCAATACTGCTGAATTTAAAAAACATTAGTTTTTAATTAAAATAAAACAACAAAAAATAAAGTAACCATAAATTCTTTAAACAAAACAAACAAAAATCAAATGTAGCGTAAAGTAAAATATTTTTACCCAAGCTATAAAAATCTTGTATAAAAAAAAATAAAAACAAAGTATCCTATATATTAAATCAAAAATACAAAAAGCTGTATAAGATAAATAAAAAACATTAAACACAACAAACAAAAATATGAACTTTAAACACTAAAATTACAGTGAATATAAACAAAAATTACATACTTACTACTTATATAAGCTTCAAAACGAAAAGAAAACAAATAAATACCTTTTTATAAATAAAATTTCTCGTGGTTAATTTTTATCAAACTTTCTTTTTAGTAAATTTTGGAAAGGAGTCCATGTATAACAAGTCTCATTATTCACTAGTTCTTTGGTATGAATAATACTGGAACATGTTTGTATCAACATCCAGTCGGCTTCTAATTTTAATTTTTAATAAAAAAATAACTGGGAACACACCCTTTCCACTGCCGCAATAGACTGTTTATTTACATGGTGTGTTCAGAAATTGAAAGTGATCAGATGCTTTCCGTTTGCTATGGATTAAATCTCACATAATTTTTATGCACATTTTTTTAAAATCGGGTAGATTTGTTAGCGAGATGGTAGGGAGGCAAAACTTGTTCTAGAGGGGTAGAAATGCCCCGATCGGGGTAGCAGTGGCAACGCTTTTACCAAAGTTCCGTTACTTCTTTCTGTCAATTCTGTCATCAGGCCACCTGTCAGTAGTGTCATTTATTATAATGCCGTTTATTTCTCTCTCTCAGACACATAATTTTTTATTATGATCTTTTTCTATTTCGATAAAATAGTTAGGAATAAGATTAATGTTTGGGTTGATACAAATATAAGATAACGATGTAGAATAAATTAGAAAGTATTAGTTGATGGCAATTTATTTTTGACTAGACAGACTTGGTTGACTCAAAATTTATGATACTTCGAAAAAACATATGGGCCCTTAAAATACCCAGTAATAATCCATTTTAGTTCCGATTTTTACAAAAAATATATACAATATTTTATTCTACACCGATTTTGTAACAAATGCTAATCGTATATGCTCCTCCATTGGACAAGTAAACTTATTTTGGATCAATTGTTAACAAAATAAGTTAAATATTGGATTTTTGCAACCTCCGTTTTTAATATTTTTAATTTTTGATAAACAGTCATCGCGGAATGAATGTAGTAACGATATATACCTTGGAAAGCGTAATATCACCCAGGGTGATCCTATATAACGGATGGTAACAATATATAACTTTAGAAGTGTTGAAATAAAACTTAACGGCCTCCAAAAGTTCTTATATAAATTATATATAGTAACACACGTTACTGAAAGTGATTTTATATAACCTTTTAGGTAGGCAACCCTTCGACATTTAAAGCAATTAGCGGTTGTCTATCCCAAAAATGGAGTGCATATTTTTCTGCACGATATACGATAGGATACCTATGAAATCTGCTAAAAAAATAAGCATACATCTTATTTTAAGAGGTAAATAAATGAAAAACGACCAAATTCAGTAAATTATTAATAGCGGTCGAGCGAGTCTTACGCGATTTGTCTCAGAATCAGTTAAAAAATCTAATAGAAACGGTGTCCGGTTAAACAGTAGGTATTTCTGTAGTTCGTGGCCGGACATCGAAATAACAAACACTCCCTTTATTGGCCTTTACTTTTGTAGTTTTGTCCGAGAATAACAACCGCAGAGAAGCGACAATGGCCGTCGGCACCTTTGAAGTTGGATTGCTAAGTTCAATTTGTCATATTTGACAGATAACAGGTTTAATACACTGAGAGAAATGTAACGAAGGGAAAGAAATGCTATACATCGATAAAACATGTAATTAATTACATGTTTATTATTTACTTTATTAGAAATGAATTATGAATAGTTATCTTTTAGGTTTAACGGTTTAACTCAGAGTTTACTGATTAGTCGCGTTCTAACCTTTTTGAAGTGAATACTTCTTTGGTTTCATGGGCGTAAAGGTCGCATCACAATATGGTTTATGTTTTCGTCCCGCGTTACGTAATTTTCGTATCGTTGATTGGACGACTAACCCAAACTAACCAAATCTATTAAAATTGATAATAACGTATCGAAACCGTTTCAAATGATTAAAATAAGTTGAGACTAAGTGAAACTAACTGAAATTTGAATCGATGAATAACCCAAAACTAACCAAATATATTAAAATTTATTATATCGTATCGGAACCGCTTCAAATGACTAAAATAAGTTGAGAATAAGTGAAACTAACCGAAAGTTGATTGGACTACTAACCCAAGCTGCCCAAATCTATTAAGATTGATTATAACGTATCGGAACCGGTTCAAATGACTAAAATAAGTTGAGACTAAATGAAACTAACTGAAAGTTGAAACTAACCCAAACTAACTAAATCTATTAAAATTGATCATAACGTATCGGAACCGCTTTAAATAACTAAACTAAGTTGAGAATAAGTGAAACTAACTTAAAGTTGAATTGACCAAACTAACCAAATCTATTAAAATTGATTATAACATATAGAAACCGGTTATACTGATTAAAATAAGTTGAGACTAAGTGAAACTAACTGAAATTTGAAAGTAAACCAAACTAACCAAAAAATCTATTAAAGTTGATTATGACGTATCGAAACCTTTTCAAATAACTAAAATAAGTTGAGAATAAGTGAAACTATCCGAAAGTTGATTGGACGACTAACTCAAACTAACCAAATCTTATAAAATTGATTTCAACGTATCGGAACCGGTTACATGTTATTAAGATAAAAATAAAGTTTTTAAAATCATATACAGGGTGTTTGTGTAGAGGTAGGGGGGTTATTGGCATTGCAACACCACGTTTGCCAGATGTGTTGGTGAGGTTGTTTATATGCAGGGTGTTAGGAATACGACCCCAGGTGGGCCGGATATGCAATCCACAGTCCCACACCGATCAATCGGTCAGTCTCACGGATTCTGGGGGAGGCAAAAGCCCGATAACAACGAAGAAGAAAAGAGAAAGATCTAAAACCAATAATTATGCGACCATCGAGATTGCAACCTACAATGCAAGAACACTACTTTCAGATGATAAATTGTACGAACTGGAGATCGAAGCAGAGAACATCAAATGAGACGTCATTGGGCTCAGTGAGGTAAGAAGACGCGGAGAACAACTAATTACATTAAGATCCGGGCACAACTTTTACTACACTGGAGAAGAAAACAGCTCAATTGGAGGAGTAGGATTCCTGGTCCATAAACGCCACCATGCAAACATCAATCAAAAAAATATCCAACAGAGTTATTTATATGATTTTGAAAATAGGAAACAAACGCACAATTAAGATCATACAAGTATACGCTCCAACATCAGGTCACCCCGACGAGGAAGCAGAAGTCTTCTACGACGATATATCCCTAGCTCTCACAGACGAAAACTCACACTTCACTATTTTGTGCGGGGATATCAACGCCAAAATTGGGCTAAAGCAGGACGAATCAGAAACATGTTTAGGAAGCTTTGGGAGTGAAGGAAGAAATGAGAGAGGCGAGCTACTGCCAAATAGAAGATGGACATGGGAAGCTCCGGATGGATCTACTCGAAATGAAATAGACTTTATAATAGCTGATAAAAAAATAATAGTAACGAATGTTACGGTACTAAACAGGTTCAATACGGGGAGCGATCATAGGATAGTGCGAGCCACGGTCAAAATAGATAAGGTAAACGAAAGATACAAAATGATCAAAAAACCTACAAGACAATCATGGATGTGCCCAACAGATATAGAAAAATTCCAAAGATGTATCACTGACCATCTCAAAAACCCTAAACCAACCGACACAATGGAATCGATAAATGATGAAATTAAGCAGGCCCTAGAAAAAAGTCAAAAGTTACACTGCCCGAAAAATCAGAAAGAAGAAAAAATCAGCTCAACTACTAAGTACCTCATACAAAAAAGAAGAGAAATGAGGAAGAAGGGCCCCAACGCAGAAATGAGAGAAATAAACAAACAAATATCGAAAGCCATAAGACACGACACCAGAGCCTACCGTAAAAAAGAAGTCACACGAGCAATAGAAAGTAATAAAAGCATGAAAGTGATGCGCAGAAAATGGGAATTGGGAAAAGATAAATAATTAAAATCAAAAACAAGGAAGGCGATATTAAGACAAATAAGAAAGAAATAATGGATATAGTCGAAGAATTCTACCGAGAGTTGTACAAACGTAGACCAAGGGCAGAAACAAGAGAAGAACAGACGCCAGAATGTACAACTGCAAAGAAAGGGATTGTCAACCAGGGATCAGAACTCCTATCCGAGATTAATAAAGAAGAAATCAAAGCAGCACTCCAAAGAGCAAAGAATAAAGCTCCTGGAGATGACAATATAGTGATCGATGCGATTAAAGTGGGAGGAGATGGAGAGTTATGGAGCTTTTCAATATGTGCCTGTACGACGGAGAAATTCCCAGCAAATGGAACAACGCTATCACCATTCTGCTACATAAAAAAGAAGACATAGCAGATTTAGAAAATTATAGACTCATGAGCCTGTTGAGCCACCTTCTCAAACTATTTACACGGATAATAACTGTGAGATTGCAAAACAAACTCGATTTCTATCAACCTTTTGAACAAGCCGGCTTCCGCAAGGGATTTGGGACGAATGACCATCTACAATGCCTCAAGATCCTAATAGAGAAATCAGTTGAATATAACAGACCACTATAGTCCTAATATTCGTAGACTTCCACAAAGCTTTTGACTCGATAAGTTTGCAAGCAGTATTGGAATCACTAGACAAGTGCCGAGTGGACTACAGATATACAAGGTTAATATAGATATAACATCTACAAAAACGCAACGATGAAGGTACAGCTGGACACAACAAGCAACAGTATACCAGTTGAAAGAGGAGTCAGACAAGGGGATACCTTATCACCCAAATTATTTATTACTGTCTTAGAATACGCAATGAAACGACTCAACTGGGATGAGTACAAAAATAACAAACCTGAGATATGCTGATGACATTGTCCTGATCTCCGACAATCTAAAGGACATAAGAATAATGGTAGAAGAACTCCAAGAAGCCGGTTCGGTTGTCGGATTACAGATTAATTTATCAAAGACGAAGTATATGACAAATTTAGCGCCAAGCGGAAACATAAAAACTGAGAGAGGAGATATCGAACTAGTGGACAAATATGTCTACCTCGGACATGAAATTAGGATGTCAAGAGATAACCAAACAGCGGAACTGAACAGAAGAATCAACATGGTATGGGCAGCTTACGGAAGACTAAGAGAGACGTTTAACAGTGATATACCAATCTGCCTGAAAAGGAAAGTGTATGACCAGTGTGTTCTGCCGGTACTAACGTACGGTGCAGAGACTCTAACTCTAACAGCTACATCTACGAGAAAATTAAAGATACATCAAAGAAAAATGGAAAGAGCAATGCTTGGGATATCACTGAGGGATTACGTGACGAACGACGAGATAAGGCGAAGAACAGGAGTGACCGACGTGATCGAGCATGTGGCAAAACAGAAATGGAAACGGGCAGGGCGCATAGCTAGAATGCGGGATGGCCGATGGACTAAAAAAATACTTGAATGTAGACCGCGCGCTGACAAGCGCAGTAGAGGACGGCCGCCAACCCGATGGACAGACGATCTCAGAAGAGCTGCAGGGAATTGGATCGGAGAGGCACAAAACAGGAACAGGTGGAAGACAATGGGGGAGGCCTTCGTCCAGCAGTGGATGACAATAGGCTGATTGGTGATGATGATACAGGGTGTTAAAGAAATAATTTTTTAGCAAAATTGCAGTTTTGTCGAACTATTACCGATATATTTACAAATACCTACATATAAAAATAAATCCTTAAATAGTTGTTCAAAGATAATAAAAAAACTTAATCAAATTAATAACAATATAATAACAACTATTATCGACAATATACTATCGACTATCCTATTTAAAAGCGTTTAATTTCATATCCATAATGAACGTTCATCATATATCTACATATATCAATGTTAAAAATACCATGTAATTACCTGTTTATTTCAAACATTTCTGAAAAATTTACATGTAAATGATGGTCAAATTTAACTAATGTCCTGCAGAATATATCGCATTGTAATAGAATTGATAAGACCGACACGTACTGGACAAACATTTTTTTATTTATCCAAACGATTCGCAGATAATAGTGCGTTATCATAAAGAGATCGTCATAATTACATGAATATTGCTACTAATTTTGACATAAATGATTTTCGGCTAAAACTAACATATGTCAAAGTATGATAATAAATAAATTAAAAATAAAATTAAAGCTCTCGATGACATATAAACGTATAATATATAAAATAAACATGGCTACTTTTTCTGCAAGTAAAAATAATATGTCAAAATATGATATTTAAACGTGTCAAAATGTTAAGTTAATATTTTGACATATCATTCATTTGAAATGAAATAATTTAACATCTAAAACTGTCAAATTTGACAGATGTAGAGGTCAAATTTTATTTGCCTACAATAGAGCATCGAAAACTAAAACCTTTTTGTTAAACACTTTTTTCGATATCTGTTATAATAAGAAAAATATTGACGAATTTATTCAACTGTCAGATTTGACAATTGATTGAGCCGTCCAATTTACTGAAATCTATATAGTCGTATATTAATAGGGGATTAAGTTAACACATTTTAACATAAATATTGCCACATTGTATTCACGTTTTAGTGACATAACCATATTCTGTCTTTCACGCGACCTGGTATAAAAAGGAAAAGTGTAGAAAAAATAATAAAAAATGTCTTATAAATTTGTCGCGGTATTGTTTATAGTTAAGCTTTAAAAAATTAATGAAGAACTATAAGGCAGCAAAAAGGTTTGATCTTTTAACGTTTTTCTCGAAATAAATTTGCTAAATTTGCAGTTATTTAGTTACAAAATAAGCATAAAGTATAATAATAATAATATAATACAACGATGCAGTCTACAAAATTAATCTAGTACATTTTAGCGTCAATAGTCTAATTTTAAGTAAAATTATTTAATTTATTCTGATATTACTTGTCACAAACACCTCAAAACTAACTATAAACAATACCGACAAATTTATATGGCATTTTTTATACAGTTGTCATTGCTCTATCGAATTTCGATTTTTAATTACGACAAAATCTACACTTTTCCTTTTTGATGTGTAAACATCTTACGCGGCGGTATGAGGGTAAATCTCGGCATGTGGGACTTAAATGTTCATGCGGATGGGGACGGAAATGTGTAAACGGCTGTGACATCATAACCATTGTGCAGTGATTTTACGAGGGTTGCTCAAATATCTGTGCATGTCGATATAGTATATGTTTACACATCAGTGTCTCGAGTACTAGCAGACTCGCTCATTTTTCATTTATACCAGGTCGCGTTAAAGACAGAATATGGTTACGTCACTAAGACGTGAAGACAATGTGTCAATATATATGTTTATGCAAATTTAGTCGTCGATTCAACTTTCGTTTGGTTTCACTTATTCTCACCTTATTTTAGTCATTTGAAGCGGTTCCGATACGTTATAATCAATTTTAATAGATTTGGTTAGCTTGAGTTAGTCGTCCAATCAACTTTCGGTTAGTTTCAGTTAGTCTCAACTTATCTTAGTCATTTGAACCGGTTCCGATACCTTATAATCAATTTTGATAGATTTGGTTACTTTGGATTAGTAGTCCAATCAACTTTCGGTTAGGTTCACTTAGTCTCGACTTATTTTAATCATTTGAACCGGTTCCGATACGTTACGATCAATTTTAATAGATTTGGTTAGTTTGAGTTAGTCGCTTAATCAACTTTCGGTTAGTTTCACTTAGTCTCAACATATTTTAGTCGTTTGAACCGGTTCCTATACCTTATAATCAATTTTAATAGATTTGGTTAGTTTGAGATAGTCGTCGATTCAACTTTCAGTTAGTTTCACTTATTCTCAAATTATTTTAGTCATTTGAAGCGGTTCCGATACGTTATAATCAATTTCAATAGATTAGGTTAGTTTGGGTTAGTCTAGTCTAATTAGACTCTCTCCTGGCCGAACTGGGGCACGGGGTCCAGTTTTCGTCCAGGATCCTCATTTTACCCCGGCTACATGTCCTGAAAATTTCAGTCCTCTAGCTATATTGGAATATGCTTACATAATTAACGGGGCGTTTCACTTTGATAAGCGTTTAATTTTTTTCCCACTTTATCGCTAAAGAAGTCACTTCAATAATAATTAACAAACAAACAAGCCAAAGGAAACTGGCGTTCACGCAAAAATTTTGTCGTCGATGACTGTACTAAACAAATCTCGGACTAAACTAACTGACAAGCAAGTGGAGATGACAGTTATCATGTTTACCTCCCACTCTAAATTTTTGGGCGAAATTTATGTTGTCGCTTCTCTGCGGTTGTTATTTGTTACTCTCGGGTGTTGTTTACTATTACAAAATCTGAAAATATTTGTGGCATTGTGCCTAAAACAGTGTTTATTTCAGTGTAAAGTAATGTAATACCTACAATTAGAATAATAACGATACTCCTACGTAAAACGTAAAAAATCGTACAGACCAAAGAACCGATTCACCTGATAAAGCTCCGAACTGACACTTTGTAGATTATAACCGAGTATAACAAATCAACATTCTGGTTATAAACACTAGTCGTAGTAGATGGTACAGAATTTAAGATTTTGTTAAAATTGTTTGTCACTTTTCGACGAAATAAAGTGCTGTATTTAATTTTTTTCAATTTATTCATGATGAGTCACTGTAAAAAAAAACAATCATAAACTCTATTTATTCGTTTACTAGGAGGGGGCCATTTTATATAAAAGCACGATAATGTACGGTTTATTGGGGTAATTTGTGTTACTAAAGGAAGTGAAGTTTTATAAAAGAAACGGTCGTTACTTTATTATCACTAAGTTTTATAACATAATATGGCAAACACTACTATCTACCGGTTTTTATAAAGGTGATTAACAACATTACTATATAACTTAAGGTATTTCAGTTATATAAATGAGGTTACGATAAACCTTATAAAACTTTCTTATGAATACATTGGTAGCGATTACTGAAAGTTTTATAAAAATGGTGATGGAAATAGTTAGGTATATAACCTTATTATATACCTTATAAACCCGTTATAAATCTCGGTTACCAAAAAATAGGTACAGATTATAATACTCGGAAATTTTCTTATATACCTTTGTTACCTTTATATAGCCATTATATAACTTCGTGTTACCATGAGTTGCGAAAAATGTTTATTGGGTTGTAGCTATCTAAAATACCATATCCAAAGAAAGTCTAACATTCCTTTTATTCTATACCTAAACAAGTACATTTGTATCTATGTACATAATGTACATGTTTACTGATATTCAAAACAGTAATTTTCTTGTGGCACTCAGAGTTTGACATTTTGTTTCCAAAATATGGAAAATAAAATTGAATTAAGGAAGCCTTAAATTTGTGAATTAATTAGTAAGTGTTACATTCATAATGCTAATAACATGGGTGCTTATGAATGAAAAATCCTTCTCCCATCTCCACCCCTCTCATGGCGCTTAGACAGGGGCAGAGCTACCCTTCTGCTTGTGTTACACGTTATTCAGGTTTAAGGAGCCTATTTGGTGGGAGCCTCCAGTATGGCGGGCCTGTGCCCCTGGTGACTCCCGATTTTACAACAATTACTTACTTCTTCTTATATTAGGCCTTGAGCCTGTTCTTATCCGATCTCTTTTCTCTACTGCTGCAGTCGTATTTGTGACGTAGACTGGCCAGCTATCTCGCCATCTTTTAAAGGGCCGTTCTCTGCCTTCCCCGTCGTACGATATACTCTGTGTCCCACATAGTTATCTTATTTAAATGTTCGGGACTTAATGTTTTATGTTCTGTTGTTCTAAGTATTCTTTTTGTTTCTGCTGTTTCAATTCTCGTTTCAATTGAATTGAATGTTGTTAATGCTCTGTAGCTCTGCGGGAAGAAAATTATAGCATATAACTAAATTATATGACATGTGTTCTTAAATTTTGAACGCGTTTATGAGAGCAGCTTTATAGCATTTGCAGAGGCTTCAGAACATCAAATATCTTCTCCTATAAACCAAATGTATTTTCATTGGCCGACTACGCTGGAGCAGACGCGATTAACGCTGGTATAAAGTAGGAAAAGATAAATAAATAAGTATCAAACTTCAACACGAAAAGAGCATTTAGTCTAACGGAAGACGTAAGATGGTTTAAACAAATCAAATAGTCCTAATGTTTCAGTGTCAGAACTATTATCGCATCCAAAATCTCAACATTAACCTGCTAAAAATCATGTAACCGAGTTCAGCAAAAGTCAATGGTCATAACAAAAATAGATACTACTTAACAGAGAAGGAAAAAGAGAAAAACGGCACAACCCAAAAAAATACAAATGGTCAAAAGGAAGATAGGCGATGGAGAAGCAGGTGTATCAGGTATAAAAACAAAAATGAAAGTGATCAAGAAAGGAAATATAACTGATGAAGAGGATAAAGTGAGGAATGGATCCGATAGGCCACCTGGTGGTTTATGTTCACATGAGAACTGTAGAGACGTTGAACCTTTTTTTTGTGGTTTTTGTCATCTTATTATTCACTCTTGTCTCATATCAACGGGGCAAGAGTGAACAGTTGAAATTAAAAAAAAAGTGTATTATTGTTATTTTAGGTTTTTGAGAAATTTTATACACATGTTTGTGTTACTGTATCACCAGTGATTGTTCTCTGGTAAGCAAGTTTATTTCATATTTTGCATTAACATTTAGAAGCAAACCAAAGCATCTTTTATACCTACAACCTGTCTCGGGCAAAAACTTCTACATTTAAATAAGTTTGCATCTGATAAATTTAAAGTGGATACCGATTTGCGATTTAGAGAGCAGATTGCTACTTATCTGCAACGCGCATATTTGCCTTTGAAAATGCATTATCCTCATAGGCACTTATTAAACTCAGGAAAAGAGAAACCGATTAACCAAAGACATATACAAAGCAATAGACAGAGCAGGTCAGTCATTAATTACCAAATGTTTACATGCCAACATTAGAAATATTAACGTGAAGAGGGGATAAAGTAATTAATGAAATAATGAAGATGGCTGCCGAAGTGCGTCAAACATTTCATTCATGTACGGCCACAACGACGCGCCTGTCTCATGCTTCTACCGCTGGCGCACTATAGGCGTAACCTTTTAGGGGACACTTGTTTAAAGTCAGGTAACACTGAAATAAGCCTGCTGGCAAGCAGAAAATAATAAGCCATTACAAAAATTAAAATTACTAGAATAACTTATTAATATTGAAATATGCACATAACTAAAAAAATAATTTTAAGTTAAGGTAAATGTCCCAGTATTCGTCATGTTAAGATCAAGGAATCCATTTGAAATGCAATATATATTTTATCTTTATTTTTAGGTCAAACCCTTATTAATATCTAGCGGTATGTCTTTCCTTAGTGTTTCTTTACTCATATATACATTATTTATAATAAAACAATTTTTTATTAAGATTTTTTTTCCTTTGGAACAATGTACCAGTATTCGTCATGCAAAAACTAAGGATGACCCAGTTATCGTCTGCATAATGTACTACTATTCGTCACGTATAAAAAGAGGTAAGAATTTTTTCGAACTAAAATACCAATTCATTTATTTGTATTACAAATTGAACATGTGAAATTTTTTGTTTTTTTTTTCGTAACCATCGCACATATCTCGTGCATCCACATAAAGCACATCTGACATCTAATCATGTCTTCTTGGTAATTTTCTTCACATATACGGCAAAGCCAAGAATTATTGTTCGAATCTGAGGGCTTGCGTTTCTCATCACTTTTCTTTTCTAAAGATTTTTTAATACATTTTCTTAACTTCTGCACGTGTTTCTTTATTTCCTGCTTTTCCGATCTCTTTCTTTTTCTCTCTTGAACCTGTTTTTCGTATTCTAGTTTCTTGTTTTGTTTTTTCGTATAATATTCTTGCCAATCTTTGGAAGTAGCCACAGATGGTATTTTCTCCTTTACTTTTACAGCCACCTTTGGTGTTTCTGGCCAAAACCAATTATTTTTGAATGGAGATGGTATATCCGATGGAATATCTTTTACCTTTGTTACGCCTAAGTTTTCGTTTCTTGCTGTCAGCGCTTTTCCTTCATCTTTTTTTAAAGCATTTTGAGAGTTTGTAGGGCTTGGTTCATTAAATTCAGACACTGAAATATCCAACTGAGGATTTAAAACATAATTAAATCTACATTAATACAAAAATAAAAACATTTATTAAGTAACATTTTCGCAATTACCAGCTGATGTTGAAGCAGTTATCGAAGGAAGGCGGAACCACTAAATAATTTCCGTCAGATTTTTTGTCTGTTTCACTTGCTTTTTGTTGTTCTGGTGTGGTCGGCGGTGAAATAGGTCTCAGCAAAATTACATCGTCGTCAACTTCTATTTTTGAAGGTGTTTGACATTTCTAGAGCTGGGCTCGTTACATCCAGATAGTGATATATCAACACACTAAAACACATGTAAATATACGATAACAGTACATGCAAAATTTTTTGAATAACAACCTGGTATAGAAGCAGCTATTGAAGATGGAGCCACTGAAATGTTTCCCTCAAGTTTGTTTGCATCATCAATTGCTTTTTGCTGTTCTATATCGGCCGATAAAATTTGTTTAAAGGAATTCGCATTGATATGAACTTCTATTTCTAAGGCATTCACAGAATTTCTAGAGTTGGGTTCTTTGCATCCTGACATCAATGATATATCTATCAGGTCAGATTTATTCTCATCAACAGTTTCTTTTTGTACATGGGTTGCACACGGTGAAATTGGTTTCAGCGATTTTTTATCGTAATTAGAACCAGACATTGACATGTCCAACGGAAGAACTAAAACCGATGTACCTTTATGATATTTCATTGTGTATATTACCAAGGTCAAAATGTTGTGTTATAGTATTCTAAATATACTTAGTTTAAATAGAATTTGTATAAAATATATACTTACCATTCTTTAGAATGTCGTTCGAACCATTAATTGTTGCCGATTCGCACGGAATATCAGAATTGTCTGTGGCTGGAAATGTTTCATAGGAAACAGAGCCTTGGACTGAGCCTGGATTTGGCTGATTTGCTACTTGGAATACCTACGACAAATATGAGAGGTATAATTACTTCTGCATACTTAATTAGTGACAATATTTACCGTTTTTATCATACACATTGTATGATTTGTTGTTTGTCACATCGGTTTGGTTAAACTCAGAATCTGAAATAAATTAAGACCATTGAACATAAAACAAAACTCAGTAATATTCCTCCATCGCCTACAACAAAGTCAAGTGTTTCGTCTTTCGGCAAGTCTTGAAATACATCGTCTTCGCTTCTATTTGACAAATGGTCTGTTTAATCATGTGCTAAAGCTTTTCCTGTGGTATTAATGATTCAATAAATGTTAAATGTTTTTTTTATCGTCTCTGGATTCCTTTGGTCATCTGATGATATTAGGACACTGCTATCTTCTTTGGGATTTGTTCTAAAATAGTCTATAGCATCTGGATCTAATGGAAGTAGTCCACATGCTCAAAAACCATTTTTTAACATATCTGGTTTAACAATGTTTTCCAGAACTTTGTGAAGAAGTAAGGCAAAGTTATCGCGATTTAAGCGGACACTGGCGTTTTCTATCCTCCATTTATACATTTCTTTTTTCCACAAAACCTTTAGTGGATGGAAGACGGCTACGTCCATAGGTTGTAAAAAATGCGTAGAGTTTGGGTATAATGCAACAATCTCTATGCCGTTTTCGTTACAAAATGCACTTAACGGTAACGTCAAATGAGAGACGTGACCATCCAAATAAATGATTACGGGTAATTTGACGTTATTTTGTATTAACCACGGATGGAAAACATTCGCTATATATTTAAAAAATGTTTGTCCTGTCATCCATCCATTGTCAGATCGACCAATAGCTCATGATGGGGGCATGGAACTTGCCAGCGACTTTGGAATTATCTTGAAATTAACCACGACCATTACTGGAGTGACTGAGGACTGACATTCCACCGTCCGTTTGTCAACATTTTCTATTCTGTGATTTCTCACAGAATAGAAAATATTGACAAACATTTTTTCTGTGATTTCTGACAGAACAGAAAATGTTGACAAAAGGATGGTGGAATGTCAACCCTCAGTCACTCCATCCCGCCGACTAGTGAAAGCGAAGAGTGACTGTATACCTGTATGACCAATAGAAAATAAGCACGCTCGATTGTTTGCTACGCGTTGAAAAATAGTTCCAGATTGAAATATTAATAAAGAAAATTAATATTCCGCATTTTTTTTTTCGTAAATCAACTTGAAATAGGTTCCTCTTATTATATTAAATAATTTTGTTAAAAAACTTTGATAGCATTATTGTTAAGGATCACCATAATTTTGACAAAGAAACATCGAATTCTATTAACACACCACACTCTAAACATGATTACATGAAACAAGAAATACTTTTACTTTTCTAAAATAATCTTCACAGAGTACGACTATGAGTTTGTTTACTTACGCATGGAATATTTGGGTTCAAATGAATGGTTACTCTGTTTTCATGGATATGGCGGCCAGTTTCTTCTAGACCAGTGCCGGCTGTATATTCATATCTAACGTACAGGGTGTCCCAAATTCGAGCCTCATCATTGGGATCTCGGAAACTAGAAGAGATACGAGGTCGGTTAAATGGAGGCAAAGTTGCGCAGTTTGATACTGATCAAAATGCCACCTTACAAGTTTAAAAATTCCGAATACTTCCGAAGATTTTTGGAAAAAACCGAATATTTGCGATTTAATTTTTATTTTTTTATGACTCTATTTGAATAGATTGAACAAAATAAATTTCACAGTTTCATTGCTACTATTTCTGTTCTTCAAGATGGTGTTATCAGATTTTCAAACCGACGTTTCGTCTTTGAGCTGCCATCATCAACTTTGTTTTTTTAAATACGGCCCTGGATTTTTTATTACGGATTTTAAGGGCTTCTAAGGTCCCAAAACCAATGATGCATCGCACTTATTCGAAAAATTCATATTAGTGACATTTTTCATAAGAACTCATGTGTTAGAGAGAGACAGAAAATAGATTTTTAATAGGATTAAAAACAAAAACCTCTTTAGAGAGGCTTAAAAATTAACATAAGAAGTGGTTAATAAATAATATAGTTATTAAGGTGTCATGCCTCAAATCATAGGCTCTAGGCTATATTTTTGGCAATTTACCCAAGTAAATAGTTGTGTGGGATTAGATTTGGAACAAATAATAAATTTCACATTCTCATTATTGTATCGCACTTTTTCGAAAAAATCATTTGATCCTGGTAAGATCTTACAAAAAATCTGTTTTCTATCTCTCTCTAACACATGAGTTCTTATGAAAAATGCCATTAATATGAATTTTTCGATTAAGTGCGATACATCATTGATTCTGGAACCTTAGAAGCTCTTAAAGTCCGTAATAAAAAATCCAGGGCCGTATTTAAAAAAAACAAAGTTAATGATGGCAGCTCAAAGACGAAACGTCGGTATGAGAATCTGATAACACCATCTTGTAGAAAAGAAAAAGTAACAATGAGAATGTGAAATTTATTTTGTTATATCTATTCAAATAAAGTCATAAAAAAATAAAAATGAAATCGAGAATATTCGGTTTTTTCCAAAAATCTTCGGAAGTGTTCGGAATTTTTAAACTTGTAAGGTGGCATTTTGATCAGCATCAAATTGCGCCACTTTGCCTCCATTTAATCGATCTCGTATCTCTTCTAGTTCCCGAGATCCCAATGATGAGGCTCGAATTTGGGACACCCTGTACAGGATCGCAAATTTTATAGCGCGACTGGAATGTAAATGTGCATTATTTTCGATGTGGCGAAACGAATCCATGTCTCTACCTTCTAGCAAAATTTCTGCAACGCCTCGGTGGTGTTCATTCCTGCGCTGTGGATTCGATTCCCGTCGTCGCGACAGATGTTTTGTTTACTGTTTTTTTATTAATTTATCTTTTTTCTTAATTTTGGGTTAGTTTGGGTTAGCCTTGAGTTAGTTTTGATTAGCACTTGGTTAGTTCTCGTTGATTGAGCCCCCGTAGGCATTTATACATTCCGTAAATGTATACGGCATCTCGGTGTTGTTATTGGTCAAACCATTCAAAATTTGAACTTCTATCCAATCAACGCTCGGGTGCCATAATCGTGTACGGAACGTAATAAATACTTTTGCAGTATAAATATATTCCGAAGGCTTCAAATAGTATGGTAGAAGTTCGGAAAGGACAAGAGCTGTCTTTTAAAGACAAGCGTCGTCAAACATGCATTTGTAGTTAGTACTGTTAACTTCACGCATGGCGCTTCGCTCGCTCCGGGGTGCAATCAAACAAAACTAACTAAAACTAACCCAAACTAACCAAAACTAACTCAAACTAACCAAAATTAACCCAAACTAACCAACACTAACCCAAACTACCCCAAATTTAAACAAAGAAACAAACATAACTTTAAAAAAAAATTTTAAAAACGCTTGCCACTGATGGGAATCGAACTCGCAGCATCGTATCAGAAGCACAGCATCTAACTACTGCCGCCACCAGGCTTGCTAAATATGATCCACTGAATCGCAACGACATGCTGCATGCTGCTCAATAAACTGTTATTACATTCCGTAAGTGCATATGGCACCCATTTACATTCCGTACACGCAGATGGCACTCGAAGTTTGATCGGTTGAAATTTAAATCCAACCAATGGGATAATGCTAGGTGCCGTATACATTTACGGAATGTGTAAATGCCCTCCGTAGCGAGCGAAGCGAGCGGAGTGCCATGCAAAGCCATAATAATACCTATTAACATTTATATTATAGTCGCGTATACGCCTGTCATAACAAGATTCGATCCTGTACGTTAGATATGAATATGCGTGCCGGCTACGCGACGTTGTCGGCGTGCGCGGTAAGAGGGAGTACATCTGTGACATAGAAGGGCGAAGTTTACATAAAGTTTCTAGCGGAAAATAAGTATAACACTTCGTATTTTTTTGGTGTGATTAGTTTTGTATTATAAATGCTTATACATATGTTAGTCTTATCATAAACCTAACTACTCCGAATAGACGCTCAGTGGGCATAGGCTATAGAAAAATGCTACAATTGTATCGAGAGATGGCGCCACCATTATTAGGAATTAAATTTTATCGTATTTCGTCGCTTGCCAAACAACGGCCAAACGCCTTTCAGAACTCGGGTCGCTCGCGCTGTTGCCAAATTTAAATGTACTTAAAATAGATTATGTATAATAATTAAATATAAAAAGAGGCTTCTATTTTATTTCGGTTATTTACCTATGATTTTAAATGTTGCAGGACCGGAGTTTTTTTAATTACAGTCTGTGGTTTTTTACTTTTTAGTAACAATTAGTAATTACCTAGGTATTGTTATTATTGTTAGTACGTACCTATATAGGTATTATAATAGATATAAACATTTTTTAGTTATTTAGGCGTACCTACCTATTATAGGAACTTAACATAACATGTCCTGTAATATAATTATATTAATGATGAGTGTAAAATTATTAAAAATCTTGTACCTACTACCATAAACCTAACTATTCGGAGCAGTTAGGTTTATGCTACTACTACACTACCATATATGAAATCTGAAATAATGTAGATATAGGTACCTAGATAGATACCTAGCAAATCTGACCCCGGATCCGGACCACTAAAAACATTAAATAACTAATTTTCAGCAATACAATTATCACCCTTCGTAAAAACGTATAAAAACGCTCTCTTTCATCTTGCGAATATTCTTTAAAAACTGTTTCGCGGAAAACTGCGGCGCGATGCATATGAACTAAGGTAAGACATACGTGCATGATACAA
>MU184066.1:38010-64726 GCA_016904865.1 Pissodes strobi | reverse complement strand
CCCTTTAACTTTGTTAATTTTTAAGCTACAAAAAAAAATAAAAAACAAAATTGTTGGGTTTTTTATGTAGTTTTTGCACACGTAAAGAAAAAAACAAAAAATTGTATAGTATACAGGGTAGATCAAAAAGAAACATTTTTTTAAATCTAGCCCCCATTTTTTATTCGATTTTTCGATTCTATGTAAAATTCTAAGGATTTTTAATATAACACACTATATGCCTATTCCTAATACTTTAGAAGATATTGATAGTTGAAGTCGCTATTTTTTAATTATAATAATAATTATTTAATCATTTTTAAAACAGAAGATACAAAAGCACTAGGTCGAATTGAGGAAACTCAATATTTATACCTCAATGACTTCAAAAGCTAAACAAAAAGTTATATTCTTAGGTGGCTGTTGCCATAAAAAAAATAAAAGAAAAAACAAAATAGCGACTTCAACTGTCAATAACTCCTAAAGTATTAGGAATTGGCATATAGTGTGTTACATTAAAAATCCTTAGAATTTTACGTAGAATCGAAAAATCGAATAAAAAATGGGGGCTAGATTAAAAAAAATGTGTCTTTTTGATCTACCCTGTATACTATACATTTTTTCGTTTTTTCCTTTACGTGTGCAAAAACTACATTAAAAACCCTACAATTTTGTTTTTTGTTTTTTTTTCTAGCTTAAAAATTAACAAAGTTAAAGGTGGGGGACATTATGGGTGAACACCCTGTACACGTTGAAGCTTATATCAGTCGCACGCGCTAGGTATCCCGGTTTCATTAAAAGCCCTTTCACACGAGGATACTGTATGCGAGATACGCGTATCCGAGATACAGAATCGCGGTAGAAAACTTGGACTGCTGCATCGAATTCACGTATTTCTTCAATCAGTACCAGTACTAAAATAGTCGCAGTGCCGTGCATAGGTTCATCACTATAGCGTGTAGTAAATAATACCTATGGCGATTGAATTTATACTGAAAAATATCCTGCGTCTGTGAGATCTTCTCCGTTGCAAAAGTATTCATGTCTGAACAGGTCCATATATCGTAATGATAATTTTGTATGCGGCATACGCATTCAGCGTCCGGCGGCTGAGTTGCCGGGATGCAGAAATTCAGTATCGCGATTCTGGGTGCGTCACTCGTGCCGTGTGACTAAGTCCATCTGAATGTATGTATCTCGGATACGCGTATCTCGCATCCGGTATCCTCGTGTGAAAGCGCTCTAAAACTATCAACCAAACTTCTTCTTTTGAAACGGTTTCTGAAAAGTAGCTTTATGTTAGGCTCTTAGAGGTAAGTATGCATAAAAAAAAAATCATGCCACAGCTTGAGACAAGTGGATACTTCTTCGATTATAGTGTGAAGAATTATGGTAAGTTTAAATATCTCGAAGAATTATGGTAAGTACATTATGATACCGTAAAAACCCGATATCAGTTCAAACCCGAAGTTTCTAGTAAGAACTAGTTTTAACTAATACCCCTAGACAATTCTAGATTAAGCTAGTTAAAACTAGTTTTAGCTAACATTCCTAGACAATTCTAGATTAAGGTAGTTAAAACTAGTTTTAACTGTTTCCCTTAGAAAATTCTAGATTAAGCTAGCCAAAACTACAATTAACAGATATGATCAGTTAAATCTAGTTTTTAATAAACATATTTTATTTAATAGGAGTTTAGGGGTTATTTCAATTTTATTAAAATAACAAAATATTAGATTGTACAAAATATAGTACATATAATAAACTTATTAACTTAACTAGACCAAAAAAGGTTTATTTATACCAGCTGGCTTATACAACAAAAAAGATATTAATGTAAAACTAATAAATAGACCCTAATTAATAAAAGTTACACAAAAACAACTAAAAGCTTGTACAAATATCACCTTACTTACTCCTGCATGGTCGACTGTTGTGATATTTTGAGTTGCATAACTTCTCCTTGTTCTTCTTACAAAAGCATCTGTTAGAATTACAATTCTTCTTGCATACGCAACGTGCAAAGCCTTGACCTTCTCCTAAGGCAGCATGTCTAGTAGCAGTTCTTAAAAAAATGCTTTCTTCGGGCAACTGGTCAGCACTCAAAAACTTTTCTTTGGAAACGTCGAATTCAGATTTGAAAGAAATACGGTAAAATGAGCGAGGGTGAGTCTAATTTACATAGATTTAAAATACCTTCTTTTTCCTAGAAAATCAAACAAGCGTATATAATTTGGCTTACTAACTAATAAATAATAACAGAGTTTCAAGAAAATCGTTAGAGCAGTAAAAAAAACGATTTTTTAAAAAATTTTTCCAAGAGTAAAGTGATTTTCACCGATTTTTCTTGGAAGAACGGGGCAGTATGTATTTTTTGCCGTACTAAATGGTAAACATGCAGAAAAACAATTTTTTTATTTTAATTTTTTATATAAACTATTCTTAATTTTAAGGTTAGAGAAAAAATTAAAATAGGTGTAGAGATATTTACCAGAAACGCTAAACACCGTCCCAAAAAATGGCAAATTATAATATTTTTATTATGAAATTTGAAAATTCATTTATGAAACAGAGTTAAAACACAATTTTCAGGAATTCAAATGATAATTTAACAAAAAAGTAAAATTTCATAGGGTGTTCCATTAAAAAAGATTATTTTTAGATGTTTTTCTATTTTTCTTATTTCAAAGTCATCGTGGGTAACGGAAATTGGGACACATGACATGACTTACGCCATTATTCATTTGTTCTTAATTATTAAAAAAAAAATTAACAGACGCCACGAAATTGACTTTTATATAAATAGTTTTTATGAATTTTTTTAAAGTTTGACCCTATTTAGAATTGGAAACCGTACGCGAATGACTTCCAAAAGCTAATGGTCTCGTAACCTTCAACTAGGTAATTTTTCTTGCAAATTTGGTTAAAATCACTAAAACCGTCCTCCTGTTATCGTGGCAGAAAATAATTTATTAAAAGGGTTTTAAAAGTACAGCAGGACGTATCTACCATACAGTTTATCGAATATTCCATGTTTTGTTCCTTTTTTGTGCAGGCCTTCTTGGTTTTTTTCATGTACTCTAATAATACAGGAGGATGAGGACTATCAGAAAGCAATTTCATTTTTTTAGCCTGCTTTTTAAAATTTTCATGTTCTCTAGCTAACAAAATTTTACTTTTTCTATTTGAATTGTCTTCTTCAACATCAGAACCCAGAGGTTTCTGATTAATTTGGCTAATAACTTGCTGAAAGTCATCTTCTCATATAGTTCTTCAATAACTTCTGATGGCAAGCTAGAAGTTCTGAGCCCTATTCTGAGGTCAGTTGCAAACATAGCCCGATATGGTGACTGTTTTCTATAGACAACTCTATTTTTCATAAATTGAACAAATGCAAGGCTTCGGCCATTTTTTGTCTTGCAAGTATGATACCACCTCGTTGATAACTGCATTAACAAACTCTCTGCCATTATCTGAGTGCAAAATACATGGAGCGGCAAAAGTCAGAAATATATCTGTTAGTTGAAGAGCAACTTCTTCCGTCCTCTGGCTTTGTTGTGGCCTTAGCATAATAAATTTTGTTAAATGGTCTTGGTACACCATAATAATCTTGAACCCATTATCCTGTTATGACTGCATGTCTACTAGGTCTACCTGGCCGCGATTATTTACTGCTGAATGCAGTATGGGTTTCGAAACAAGATCGTTCTTTTTCTAACTGTTCTTACGTTGGCAGGCTTCATACATTGATAAAAAAGTATTTATCATATCAATAGTGTTATATTTGCGTATTTTCTAGAAGTTTCGGTTTTAACCTATCTCGACCTCCATGTCCAATGACAATGTGCGCTACTTCAATAATATCGAAAATATCTTCAGCAGGCTGATAATAGTTAACAGGTCCGCTTCGGGAAGCCAATTTTTTCGTACCGCCAACCTCAATAATTCTAAATCGCTTTAGTCTTCTATGTTGCAATGCTGTTTTCTTTGCAGCCAATTCTGCTATTTGCACTTCAGCCATCAATGCATTATACATATTTCCTGTTCTAACGTTGTAATGATTTTCTTTCTTCTCGGTCTCTCCTTTCTGTAAAATCTTTTCCAAAAATCGCTCATAGTACACACATCATCAACATAAAACTCACTATACATTATTGCTCAAAAACTACAACAAAATTAAATAATAAATTGACAATCGCGGAACTCGCATTAAACTCCTACGAGTGAGCCGCGCCGCGCGTCGGCTCTATCTGAGAATCCTTTGTCTCTGTGTGAACTCTGACCATCTGACAAACAAGAGTCTGGGTACACCGGAATGGATTTCATTTTTTTATTGGAATATTGCGATATTCCGGCACTTCACGCATTTATATCATATGATTCCTATGAAACATTGACCATTATTTTACTTCACACACTAACCAAAACTAACCCAATTTAACTCAAATTTAAAAAAGGAATACCATAACTTTAAAAAAATAAATAAAAACATCTGTCCACGCATGAAACAGTGTTCCAAATTATTACAAGCAAACAAAACTAACCAAAACTAATCCAATTCTAACCCAAATTAACTCAAATTTAAAAAAGGAATAAACATAACTTTAAAAAAAATAAAAACATCTGTCGGCACTGACGAGAATCGAACTCGCGCCGTCATATTACAAGGGCAGCCATCTAACCAACCATCTATCCATTAGACCACCAGGCTCTGGAAGCAATTGACCAAAAATTAGAGGCCTTGCGTAACGCCACCTAGACCTCGACCTAGACAGAAAGCCGAACATGTGTTTCCGATCAGCTGGTAAACCTAGTCATTCCGATATAAATCGATAAAGGTGGAGATCAGTATTTAATTTATATTTCATTTTAAAAACGGCCTAATTTGGGAAAAAAATAAATTACATTATGACCACAAAGTGTGAAAATTGTCGTAAAATTGTAAATTGTAAAAATCGTAAATAATGTTATGAAGCAAAACAAAAACAACGTGAAAAATACAATACTTATCTACTTTAAAAGCGAGTTTAAAAGTGTGAAAATTACAATAGTGTGATGAAAATCGCAGTAGAAATTAGTGTATTATACTAATAATCTAAAAGAAATCATTAGGAATTTTTTATGAACGTACTTACATCAGTATTGTCTCTTGTCTCCTAGTAGGCTTTGACCTTTTTAGTTCAGGCATTGTCTTTGGTTTTAAAATGTCGTTTTGATTTTTAACGTAATTGTTTAAAAGAATGTTTTAAACAGTTTTTATTAGAGCCTTAATAATGTATTGTTAGTTATGTTCTGGACAATTGTGGCCCATAAACAAATCAAGGTCTAATCCATCAATTGTTTCAGCAGACATTTTCATAAGGACATATCTCTGATGTTTATGTCTTAAAAAGCACTCACTCCTCGTTCAGTAACATTTTTTGTAAAACCACATATATGTATGACGAACAAGTTACTACATCAAGGTTTGGATAACAAAGTCCTCCCCGATCATTTGCATTGATTAATTCTGTTCTTAGATTTAAGTCCATTTAATTTTCTGTTAAAAACACTTTACAATATTTACATTGAAGTCTTTTTAAAAGTGAAAATACAGCATGACCAGAAATATACACTATTGAAGGCAAAACTGTATCAGAAATTTCTGAAATATTGTCCTCACTAATTTCATAGTTGTTTCTCAACTCTACTGCAATGTGGACATTTTCGAATTTGTCACCTTCAACAAACTCTGAAAGACTGTCCTTAGATATTTCTAAATCTCCAAATTTAGTTGACTTTAACATAAGAGGAATTACACTTTGCATCCGTAGTTTACTTTCCGATTCAAAGATCTGACGAATTGAGATATGGTATTGCGACCCAGCTTGATATCTAAAATGTTATAAAAATTACAAATACTCGGGATAAGTATATTATGATTTCAAATATATCATTAAGGGCTGGCAGAATCTACTTGTACAAAATAATCACCAAGAATCAAATCCTAAAAAAAGGAGATAAATGCGATAGAACTACATGGTATATCGACAATAAGCTCTGTTTAGGAAGAAAACATGCAATAATAATGTGGGTAGGTAAGTACTGTACTGCACTGTACTGTCCTGAGTAGATACTACTTGGCAAGCAAATAATCATTTACAAAAAGCCATGCAAAAAGCAAATTAATACGGAACCAATCTAAACCTGCTACCTATATTTCCCAAAGCGTTCTTCTAATTTGTCAGTTTGTATTTGGCCAAGAAGAATGTAATTAATGTCTTTCTGATACAGACAATACTTGGACATTTTAAGGAATGCCAGAGATGTATATGCTACTGCTAAATGGGTTTCCTTTGTTAGGTGACCACCACCATTACATGATTTCCAATGTTGGAGCCATTGTAAAAATTTATTGAGAAACTCAAATATATGATGTGATTCTTTAGTTACTGACTCTTGATAAATATTTCTCAATCTTTTTCCCTTAAATGGTGTTTTTACGTTTTACTATGTCCCACTACCTACATAAAATTTCTATGTAATCTGCAGTAGAGTCATAATTAGATAAATTAATTTTTGCACCTAATTCCCTGAGAGCTACCACAATATTTTTGTTTAAAACTTGTAGAGCCAGTTTAACATTTTGCCTCTCAAGTGAGCTAGGGTACAAAGCCTTTAGGGATAGCGTATATTCATATTTCAAAAGTTGACCATATTCCTTTGTGTGTATATCTTTAATCGTTTAAAAAGATGCAATTTTGAATTGTCTTGGGTGTTATTGTCAAAATCTGGGTATGTCATACACTGTTGGGGTTGGTTTATCCAGTTATTTCTCAAATTTTTTAAAATGTGTACAGGATCTACTACAAAAAATGTGGTTGTGTGGGACTGCAAGGATGAGCATATTCAACAAGAAGCTCTGGGGTGTTACGAAACATAGAAATGGCTTTCCTATTAATTGTATGATTATCTGTCACTACAACTATGACTTCAAACCCTATTTCTTCCAAGCCCTCTATGACTTTTTTAATAAACTTATGCAGAGTTTCTCCATTTAAAGTTTTTACTGACAATATATGTACGACTTCCTTATAAGGTGAAAGCAAACTATTAACCATAAATACATGGGTACTTGTAGTGCTCTCAGGAACATTATATGCAGCACCCACAATATTTCCACCTTTAAAATCAAAACATGGCTTTAAATGGATTTCGTCTACCAATAGAGTAATAAGTTTGTCACTGTCTTGCAAGTGTTTAAATTTAGACCTCACATATTGAAGAAAGTTATCGTCAAGCTTCTCAACTATAGGGTCAGTGGTAAATTGACTACAAACTTTCCTGATTGTACTACTACATGGTAACGTCAAGTGATTTGAGTTGCGCAAAAATTTGTAACAGTGTGGAGATGTTGATAACAAAAGGCTACAGAATAATGCTGTCTTCCATGAATATCTTAGAGCCCCTTTTTTTTTAATTTTTAAAAAGTTAACTTGCTCCTGAATAAATTCAATTTCATTGTTTTTCTCCGGAAGTTTATTTAACATCGACTCCAAAATATCTGTTATTATGCCACAACTATTTTCAACACTTTTTGTTTCATTTTTTTTTCTGTTATAGTATATTTCCTAACTAGTGCGGAAAGTGCCACTTTTCCGCACGCGATTGCAGTTGGCCGAACGACGCGTAGCGGAGTTCGGCCAAGCAATCAAGTGAGGAAAAGACACTTTCCGCACGAGTTAGGAACGCTATTTTTTCTACTTGCGTGCGGAAAGAACATGTAAATATAAAGAAACAACATATTGAAGTTTTATTAATTTTTATTAAAGCTAAAGAGATACTACAATCTATTCTACTACTTATGATTAATATTAATAGTAAATTGGCAATTTGATGCATTCTGTAAGTTGATCGCTGATGCTATTAGTTTTTTTGGTTCACAATATCATAAACGCGTCTTGCTTTAAGTTGACGTTTTTAATTTATTCGAATTGTTGACAGTAAGTTGGCAGGGCGATAAAGGCAAAATTTGACATATACGCTAATTGTTATAACTGACACTGACGTGGCCTGCTAATTGTTATGTTATTATTAATAGCAGTTATTGATATTTATGATACTGGGTGTCCCAAATTTGTAGGTATATTTCTTTTGTATAATAATTCTTTAATAATTATAATTAGTTTTCCGGTTTGTTATAACGAACATGACGCGTTCCCCTAAATTTGGTATTATCAATATAGAAGTTACTTGTGACAAATTTGTATACTTTTTTGATATTTTTACTTTTCCGCACTAGTGCGGAAAAGTAGTGCGGAAAAGTACTTTTCCGCACTAGTGCGGAAAAGTGGAACTTTCTAAACTAAATTGAGTGCGGAAAAGTGAACTTTTCCGCACGCAAGTAGAAAAAATACTTTTCAGCTTCCAACAAAGTATCTTCTAATTTATTCATATTATCCACGAGCAAAGGAAATTTAATTTTTTCATTATTTGAGGACTTCAAACTTGATACCTTATTACCACAATGATCTAAACTTATATTAAAATCCTGGTTCATATAAAGTAGTCCCTTTATAACTGGATTAGGTATTTCCTCAATATAAATAAAAAGAATATGATGTTGTCGTTTCGAAATGATCCAATTAATTAAATTCTGATTTTTATTAATTTTTGTAAAAGCTTCCTCAAAATTAACAAATTCCCTTTCAGCAATATACATGTTGGAAGTAGTTATGCTTTCAGATATGGTTCGTTTAATAAGATCACACTCCATTCTAAATTTTTTACTTTCCGGATTTTCTCGATATGAACATGTGGATGATGAAACATATTCAGGGCAACCTGGCAATTTACTAGGAACCGCACCTAAAATTTTAGAGCAGCAAATTTAGTTTTTAACAATATAACCTGGGTACGTAGGTCAAAAATTCAAATAAGCAGCCACTAACCTTTTTCGAGTACTGGAATCTTTAAAGGAGCTGTAAGATAATTTCCAGTTCTTTCATCATACGTACTCATGGTTCTTTTAATATCCCATTCATTAAAATGCAATTCGCAAACCTATCAATCAAATTTCTGGTGTAATAGGTATACTAAACCTACTTACTTTTTAGACTAATTCCCTTCGATGAATCTGAAGACGTAAAACCGACTCTCTTTATCGCCTGTATCCACATTTTCTTTAACTCCGGATCACTTGGGAATTTAAAAGTAGACACTTTCGAGTTTTTATCATAATTACCCCTGCATTTAGGTACCATGCAATGAAAGGGCATTTTGTTTGTTTTTTGTTCAACACAAATACCTACACAAACACTTTCACTTCCTGTTTAAATTAAAAGAGGACTTTTTAAATCTATTTTAAAGGCTCAAATTACTTAAAAAGTTTTTATCAGACCACACAAAAAAGACACATTATCCAGTAGACACAAACATACAACTAGGGAAAACACAATGCTTAAAAAAAATTAAACACGTTAGGTATCTTAGTTTCAACTACCTTGTACCATACTAGGACAATAATAAACATAATTTACTTAAAGAAAATCTATTTACGCGTTTGAAACCACGAAAATCTTTGATTTTTTCCGCGACACACCGGTAAAGAACTAAGGGCTACCTATAAATTTCAAAACTGAATCGACTAGCTTCAACAGCTGATCATCAAAACAAAGCTTCAGTACTCCGGCTTTCTGTCTAGGTGGCGTTGCCTTGCGTGTCAAGTCAAAAGGTTATGTTTATTCCTTTTTTAAATGTGAGTTAATTTGGGTTAGTTCTGTTTGATTGTAATAATGTGGAACACTGTTTCATGCGTGAAGTGGAATTACAGTCAACGTTTCATAGGAATCATATGATATAAGCACGTGAAGTGCTGGAATATCGCAATATGTCAACGAAGAAGGGCAAATCCATTCCGGTGCACCCAGACGCTTATCTCTGACACCAGTCCTTACGCTATAAAGAGATTAAATCATACCACCCGTTGCGTCGGCGAATCCTAGATCTTTGTCTATGATCTCTGCGTATAACAGCTTTAACTGGTGTACTTTAGTAAAAACTAGTTTCAACTAGTAAAAAGCCGTATGAAAGCAAATATGTTTGCAAATTTCAGTTTTAACTACGATTATTTGACAATTCTAGTTCTACTTAGTTAAATCTAGAAATTACTAAAGGGAATAGCTAAAACTACTTTTTCCTAGGAAGATCGAGTTTTAACTGAAATCGGGTTTTTACGGTAACATGATTTGTATCACTTTTATTCAGATTGCTTCAGCATAAAAGTTGGTACACTAAGCGCCAAATCAATGAAATCGTCGTATCAAAGGCGAGCCGAGGACGCAACGCGACGGTAAATAAATGTAGGAGGTATTGAGGCAATAAGAGCCGAGTTTGACGCGATTTACTTCGGCCAAAGCGCTATTGGGAACATAGAGTAACACTTAGAAGGATATAATAAATGGAGGAATTTAAATAATGAAATATGTTTTCATCAAAATTTTGAAAAATATATTTTGTGAAGTCACAAAAAAAGATGAAAAGGTAAAGGCCTTAATCAGCATATTTTACAAAAATTACAGTAAATACGATTGCATATTTAAATAAAATTTGTAAAATATATTATTTTTTACTTCAAGAATGAAATTTAATACCCCGTGCAAAAATCTGTATTTTAAATTATTTTGGGGATGAACTACATCATAGTTCTGCAAAACTTTACAAATTATATTGGAAAAAGTTTTGCAAAACTAATTGTCTACATTTTAGCAATTTCCATATTTCGTTAATTTTACCGCAATAACTAATTAGCACAAAATTTAAAGTAATAGACTTTTAGATAAACCTATATTTGCACCCATCTTACATTAGTTTGCAATGCATAAAATCTGGTTAAAGTTACCTTTTTTAGTTGATGGAACAGCATATGAATGTATACAGCTTCTAGAAGAATTTGCAAACTCCACTGTAGACAGGCACCACTCTACCGGGCAGGCGGGGAGTGGCGGAGTGGAATTTGACGATGGCGCGGAGTGAATCAACTTATATTTCTAATTCTGTAAACTTTTCTGTAAACTTTGATAATACCAACGACACCTTCAAGGTTTTCTAGATTTTCTTCTAATTTATATATTTAATGTCACCCCAATATTGAAACAAATATCTACATATAGAAATAGAAAATAGGTATATAAAACAAATACACAGTTTTGGAACCAAATAATTTAAAATATTTAATTAGACAATTAAAATTTCTTCTGACAGTTCTCAAATATTATAAATGCTTAGATTAGTATTATTAAACAAACCAATAGACATCAGTGGAAAAATGTAATTTCCTTATTTCAAATAATAATTAACTTGTATATACGTGTAAGGTTTTAATTGAAAGCAAAAGACGACTGTGAAATGGGTATGTTTCATCAACGTCAGCAATTGCGTTGGCAAGTGTAAATATCAAACAGAGGCGTGCAGAGAGTCCCACAGGGACACAAAGGCCCCCCGCGGGGAGACGACAATGCCCGTCGCGAACATCTGCTGCCTCAGAGGGGGGGAGTGGCAAGGCGAGCCCTGTTCTTATTTTGGGGGAACTCTTTAATGAAATTGAAGGTTGTAACACATACCGAAGAGTGTATGTTATTTAATATAAGAGGTATTCACGCGTAGTTTGGCACCTGCAATACGTTAATACAATTAATGTACATTTATTGAAAAATTGGCAAAAATTTCAATTTCTCAAATTTAATGATCTGTTTCGTTTTAGTGCATCCGTCATATATGAGTTTCCTAATAACAAACACAAACACCATTTTTTAAACGAATTCAGATTTCTAAATTTTATATTTTAATATAGTACATATTACCAAAGAATATTTAGAATACTCTTTGATATTACTGCGTTACCAATAACTATAAAGGAAAACATTTGTTGACATTTTTGTTTAATATCAAGGAATAGCAGGAAACCCATTTCTTAGAATGTCGAAGAAATCAGAGAAAATAACGGTAAAAAGTATAGTGAGGGCAAATGTATTATAAAATTGAAATATTGCTCCCTAAAAAACTCAGATGGTATTTATGGGGAGATGATATTTTATTTTGTATTATGGTACATGATAACTAATGTGTCTTTAGTTATCTACAGGGTCTTTGATTATATTTACGTGGCTCCTAGAGCCTTTATTTTTGAAGGTAGAAAAAAGTTTTACACTAAATTTGTAGGTTTTTCCATATTATCTTTTGAAATTATCAAGAAAATTTATCGCATCAGAAATGGAAAATATAGGCAACTTTAACTCTTTTAAATGGCGCACTACTGTATCTTATGCGCTAAAATGGAAGATCTTTTTTTCTGATTTCAATCATATATATGCTGATGATATTTAGGTGAGCCATTTTTGAGATATTGTAGCTTAAATTATAAATAAATCGCAAAAAACGTAACAATGTTATTGTTTCCATGGCTTTCTTTATATGTACCATTATGAAACTTGTTTGCAACTTATTTATAATTTAAGCTAAAATATCTCAAAAATGACTCGCTCAAATATCATCAACATTATATATTGCTATATATACTGAAATCATATTAAAATTTGAGACAAAAAGTTTTAATTTGGAAAAAGTCTTGTTGAGAGCAATTTTCATCTGGATGATAATCAGGTAGCTCATAGAACTTATTAATATTAATGGGGCCAAAACTGCGAGGCTGAGGTGTTAATAATAATATGACCACATGTCATTTGCCTGCATTTACCAAATCTATCTTCCAGCGAGTCTCTTTGAAATTTCCAATCTTTGGTACTTTAAATGTTGAAAACTTGACAATAAACTCCCCAAAATTATCAAAATGTATGTTTTGTTCGTGCTCCTCAAATTCAATTTTGCTTATTTCAAGGGCTTTTCACCAATTTAACTTATCAATATTTTTGAGCTTTTCATCTTTACTTGACCGTATTTTCACATTTCTTGATAAATAACTAGTGCAATTTAAAAAAATAGATGGTACATAATCTCCTTTTAGCCGTGGTTTTAGTAAATATATTGTAAAACTTACCAGTCTTTGAATCTTGATTTGTTGTACTTTTTATTATACTATCTGCAGGAAAATGAGCTTCACACACTTTAGTGTTTTTGTGGGCTCAAACTCTTTTTTTATGGCCGTGACACACACACTAAAGGGAGATCCTATGGCGCTCGACGAGCGAAGATGTTGATTGACACGGCTTTTGAAGAGTTGTAGGTTGTAATTAAAGGGAAACAGATGTCCTGAGATTGAGTTCCACAGTGATGCAGTGCGCTAGACAAAGGAGTTTTTGTAAAGCGATGTTCTAGATGTTTCCAGTTGTATGCCGAACTGGTGCACTCTTGCCGTCTGGCGTGACTGTATGACAGGCGTTGCCAGGGGCGGGATGAGGCGGACCAAATCCTGGGAACATCTGCCGTGAAAGTATCTGTAAAACAGGGACATCTCGGCCACATGTCTGCCGTGTTCCAGACTATCCAGATTGCCAGCCAACTCCGGGTCGCCGACGAGACGCACAGCTCTCTTTTGAATGGAATCCAGCAGCTTTAGGGTGTGCTTTAATGCAGCACCCCAGTGTGAGCAATATTCTAGGCACGGTCTTATTTGCGCTTCGTAGAACTAGAGCAACTGCTGCGGTGTATACAGTTTTTTGTTGCGAAATAGCGCACCAGGCTTCTGGGAGGCTGATTTTGCGATGTTAGCAATGTGGTCATGCCAGGACATATTACTGTTGACTGAGACACCCAATAGTTTGATTGACGAGGATAGAGGAATGGTCGATCCTGCCATAATGATATCAGGGCCCGCCGTATTGACCCTCTTGGGAAACGTGGCTGCTTGGGTCTTTGCTGCATTGAACTGAACCAAATTTCTGTCGCCCCAAGTTTAAACTTTCTCCAGGTCTTGATTAATTGCTGTAATCTGCTCCTGTCTGCGGTGATAAGTCTCAGTCGCTGGTAAAGGCTTTTCTGATCCAAATTGGGAGACAAGGGTACTGTCATCTGCAAAACTGTAAACAGAATTATTCGTTTCGGTCAGCAGGTCATTAATATAGATGAGGAGCAGAGTTTGTGAAAGTATTGCGCCTTGAAGCAAGCCCGGGTTAATGGCGAATGTGTCTGAGATGTGTTCATTAACTGCAACGTGCAGAGATCGGGTCTTAAGAAAACTGGCAAGCCAGCTGCAGAGAGAGACTGGCAGTCCGAAGGACGGCAGTTTGTTGAGCAATCCATCAATCCAAACTCTGTCGAATGCCTTCGAAATATTCAACGCAATCGCTCGAGACACTCCGTAGTTCTCAATTGCCCTACTCCATATATGAGTGACATACGCCAATATATCTCCTGTCGATCTCTCTTTGCGAAAGCCGTATTGATTATCGTTGATTATTCTGTTGTTCTCGAGGTCCTTGAGTAGTTGCTGATTGACTACACGTTCCATGACTTTGGAGATTATTGGAAGCAAGGCAACTGGGCGATAGTTTGAGGGCATGTTTTTTTTTGTCTTTTTAGCTGTGTGTTGGGACCAGCGGTACTGCCAATTATTGAGATCGGCAAATTATCCGGCGGGTATATGTATTGTATGATTTTAAATATGTTTGTAAAAGCAAGGTGTCTGTCTATATTTTTATAAATACATAATATGAATAATGTAACTAATACTTATGTACGTATGTATGTATATAGAGAGATGGTTAGTAGGTAATAATGAACGAAATTTAAAACTTATTTACTTCTTCCCATTTCGAAAATGTCTACACAACGCGCAGCGGCGATGGCCGCCACCAATTATCCGGCGTCGCCGATCATCGAGCGGCAGATTATGGAGAGTCCGCTGTAGTATTTTAGGAAAGTGCAAGAACAAGGTAACAGTATAATATAATTAAATAAATAAATTACGATAGACTACATTATAAAAAGAGGAAAGAGCATCTTATGGAAATATGTTTTCTACCATATTGGAGAAATTGTAATGTGAGAGATGCATCCTTTATAAGCGGGCAACCTAAGATTCGCTACCATCGCATTAGTCTGGTAACGTTGCAACCAATTGCGCCTCGATCGCGATTACCCTTCCACTCGCAAGCCCAACGCCTACATCTCTGCTCCAAATAGCAAAGACCTACATGCATGACGTCATGAGCTAAAACTTTGTGAGCATCTAGTTGTTTTGTAGAGGTGCTGTTGCTCAAGACCAAGGGTGTAAGTGGCACTACTGCAACTTATCGGCCCTAAAAGAGGCTGAGAAATTAATACTAATTTAATTAGTTTGTTTTTATATATTTTATATTTACTCTAGTTATATTTACATTTTTATAGTTTACGTTTTAAACTAATAACTTACGCAGCTTATTTTTGTATTGCTTATATTTCCTATTACGGTAGCAGTTCTTGAGTAGGTTACTGGTTCACATTATTGACCTTAAAGGAGCTAAAAAACCTAGAAAATATTGTATTATGTTTAGTTAATTTATTTAAAAATAACAAATATAATAGTACCTAATAATAAAAACAACAAAATTCGTTTATTGACAGCAGAAACACAATGATCAGAGTGATGTTGTAGAAGAGTATGGTGTCCTAAACTGTTTAAAAAGAACACAAAAAGCAAGCAAAAACTAAGTATTTGCAATACAGATACCTTTATAAAAAAGTTAAATTAACCTAAGAAGGAAAAAATACCGTCATCAAAATACTTAATATCAATAATATTTTTAATTTTTTACCCCATGATGATGATGATGATAAAAGTTTGTCTTTATAGCTATTGTATTCTAAATTTATCATATTATTTATTTTTATTATTTTACTGTTCTTATTTCTTATTAATTCAAATATTTTCATGAATATCGTTGCTTCAGTCCTAGATCCAAGGGATAAATTTGTTAACTTTAAAGTGGCTGAAAAATCTTAACATATTCTTCTTTTTTTATTTTCATTATTTTTACTTCATGATGAAAATATTCCTTTATTTTATTGCTCGTATTGCCAATGTTTAATTATTATTTAATAACAGCAAATATAACTGTACCTAATAATAAAAGCAACAAAATTCGTTTATTGACAGCAAAAATACAATGATCAGAGTGATGTTGCAGAAGAGTAAGGTGTCATAAACTGTTCAAAAGGAACACAAAAAGTAAGCAAAAATACTTGCAATACAGATAAATACATAAAAAAAATAAAAGCAATCTAAGCAAGAAAAGATACATCAAAAGACTTAATATCATTAATATCTTTTATTTTTTACTACATGATGAAAGGTATGTCTTTATAACCATTGTAATTTTCAAATTATTTTTTAAATTATTTTTACTATTTTTATTTCCCATTAAATCAATTATTTTCATGAATATATCCGCTTCAGTCCTAGATCCAAAGGCATAAATTGGCATTAGTAAAATTTGTTAACTCTAAAGAAGCTGAAAAATCTAACATATTCTTAACATATTCTTGTTTTTTATATTTACTATTTTTACTCCATGATGTAATAATTATGTCTTTGTTTTATTGCTGGTATTGCCTAGTACCTACGGCAAAAGAAGGTCACCGAATAAATTTATCGACTCTAAATAAGTTAAAAACCTAGAAAATGTATTATGTTTAGTTGCTTTATTTAATAACAACAAATATAATAATAAAAGCGACATTATTTGTTTACTGGCATCAACATTATAATTATCAGAATGATGTTACAGAAGAGTATGCTTTGGCAATAAACAGTCCAAAAAGAACATAAAAATTAAGCAAAAATTACTTGCGATTAAGATACCTACCTATATAAAAAGAGTAAAATTAATCGAAGCAATATTAATATTTTTTATGTTTTACCTCATGATGAAAGTATATCTTTAAATTATTGCAGTCTAAATTTTTAAAATAATTTCTGCTTATTATTTTTTCTGTTTTTATTGCCTATTAGAGCAATTATTTATGAATATTTATTCGTTTCAGTCCTAGATTGAATGACATAGATTATCACTAGTAAATTTAGGAACCCTAAAGGAGTTGAAAGTTTAAAAAATACTTGCAGTTTCTTATATTTGTGATTTTTATTCCATGATGTAGGTATGTGTTTATTTTAATTTAATTCTAAAAAGATAAGTGTTAATGTGGCGATATTATCGTTGAAATTTTTGACCATCAGGTCTATTTTTCATATAAATTTATCGTGAGATAAATTGGCAAGCTACGCAGCAACTAATACGTTCTCGTATTATCGGCAATTTAGTCCCGTAATTGTACTTTAGGCAAAGTTTACAGAATTAAAAATATGTAAACTTTGCTTTAGGTAAAGTGAGGTTACCCGTTTTTAAAAAGGTATGTTATATTCTTGTGTTTCTGTATTAGATTATTAAAGTTATTTATAATTTAACTAGGGTCCTTTTTCGGGGCTGAATCTCCATTGTATGTTGGGAAATAGCTACCAACCACTGCTGGGAATTCCAATGCCGTGTGACTTGGAGAAAAGACATTTAAGTAGGCACTATAATTACCTATTTTATTTTTATCTAACTTACCGTCAAATTACTTTTACTTAAGTCGTTTACTATCTTGCATCGTACCTACTACCTATCTTATTATTATCTATTCTTAGATTTTTTTTTATGGCAGAGGCACACACACTATGGCTCTCGACGAGCAGTGTGTGTGCGAAGATGTTGATTGACACGGTTCTTGAATATATTATGTAGGTTGTAATTAGTGGCAAACAGATGTCCTGGAAGTGAGTTCCACAGTTATGCAGTGCGCCAGACAAAGGAGTTCTGGTAAAGCGATGTTCTAGGTGTTTCTAGTTGTACGACGAACTGGTGCGCTCGTGCCGTCTGTCGGGACTGCCTGACAGGTATTGCCAGGGGCGGGATTATGCGGGCCAAATCCTGGGAACATCTGCCGTGAAAGTATCTGTAAAACAGAGACATCTCGGCCACATGTCTGCGATGTTCCAGACTACCGGATCGCCGACGAGACGCACAGCCCTCTTCTGAATGGAATCCAGCAGCTTTAAGGGCGCTTTAGACGTTGCCTTTTTTCGTGCGTCAGCGCATGCGGAATTTCGTGAAGCAGCGCATGCAATATAGCGCACAAAATCGTTGCCTTTTTATATCGTGCAACATATCATTTACACTTAAAACTGCTATCGGTGCGTCTTGCACATTTCAACATGGATGTTTGGAAGTTTGGAGGTTTGTGTGCTGCGTTTATTATAATAGCGAGAAATAAACAACGTAATAGACGCAAGTGTTGGATACGGGAATTAATGGACCTTTAAGGAATCTGTAGGTTATTTTATCGATTTAAAGTCACTTATTTTAAATGAAACAGAAAAAGGTGCCTGTTTCATATTATACGAGGAAAAACAATATGCTGTTTTTTGAGCTTAGATTTGAAACACCTTGCGGAGTTTTTCAACAGGCCAGAAAATTTTAAATGCGGTTAGCTGTCAAAGTTTGACTTTTCTTAACAATTTTTTGGTTCATCTCGATCGCTTTATTTTCGTCAGAGATAGTGATGTTTAAAAAAACACTAGTAATTTTGAAATAATTTTAATTTCTGGCAAACCACCGTTCCTAATCTTAATGAACGTATCCATGGAATATTGTTTTCGTTTTCCATGGAATGCTTTTACAAATGTCATTCGAAATACATAATCATTGTGTATTGTCAATAATTACTCTGGCGAAGATGGTTTTAAGTCTAGAAGTGGTATCGGCTATTGTAGCTTTGATACATGATGGTAGAGAACAAAGTTATGTAGCCAATAGATTTAGGTGTGCGCGAAGTACAGTGCAACGTGTTTACGACCGCTTCCTCGAGACAGGTTTCTACAGCAGGCGTCCAGGGACAGGTCCACGTAGAAGAACTTCTAACAGAGACGATCGCTTCATGGTAACTTTAACGCTAAGGAATCGGCGTTTACCAGCAGTACAAATACGAAATGAATTACATCATCTAAGACATCTAAACGTAAGTGAACGAACTACTAAAAGAAGGCTTAATAGCGCAAATCTTCTATCGTTGAGACCCGCTAGCTACGGGACCTGAGCTTAACAGGGGACATCGGCTCAGTCGGATGCGATTTGCCAGAGAACACCAAAACTGGGATGAAAATAAGTGGAGTCGTGTATTATTTACCGACGAATCAAGATTTTTAAGGTTTCCAGACGGAAGAGAAAGAGTATGGCGACGAGCCGGTGAACGTTATGCCGAATGTACATTCAGTCCCAGAGTAAGTTTTCAAGGAGGTTCAGTCATGGTTTGGACCGGCATTTCTATGGAATCACGCACTGAGATATATCTTATTCCCAGGGGAGCTATTAATGCTGAAAGGTACATCAACGAGATACTAGCAGATTATGTTGTTCCATATGCACAGTTGGTAGGAAATGGTTTTCTTCTTATGCAAGATAATGCGCGACCCCATACAACCCGGATAGTTAGAGATTACCTGAACAACGCTAACATCCCACAAATGAACTGGCCACCACATAGCCCAGATTTGAACCCGATCGAGCATGTCTGGGATATGCTCGGTAGAGGAATTCGAAATCTAATACCGGTCCCCAGAACCTTGGATGAACTGCGTAGAGCACTCTCCGAGCAATGGGCAGTTATCCCCAGGAAGATATTAGTCGCTTACTACAAATTATGCCGAGAAGAATAGACATTGTCATTCAAGCTCGTGGGAGTAACACTTGATATTAATGCTGTTGTCGTATTTTTAATGGTATTTTGTTGTGTTATTGTTTAATAACTTAAAATGTTTAAGATAAAATAAAAATTATTTCAAAATTAATAGTGTTTTTTTAAACATCATTATCTCTGACGAAAATAAAGCGATCGAGATGAACCAAAAAACAAAATGTTGAGAAAAGTCAAACCTTGACACCTAACTGCATTTTAAATTTTCTGACCTGTTGAAAAATTCCACAGGGTGTTTCAAACCTAAGCTCAAAAATTAGCATATTGTTTTTCCTCGTATAATATGAAACAGGCACTCTTTTCTGTTTCATTTAAAACAAGTGACTTTAAATCGATAAAATAACCTAAAAATTTCTTAAAGGTTCATTAGAATCGGTTCAAAAACAAAAGTTATGGTTGTTTGAAATTCGTTAAAATATTTTGAAGTGCCCGTTTTTCGTGCCGGTCAGTGTAGATTAAGTTATTTAAAGTGAAATAACTAAAAAAAGTCCAAACATAGGCAAACTATATATCTTTGAAAAGCTGATTCTAAGGAGATCTTAAAATTGTAATAATATACAGGGCATTCTATTAAAAGAAAATTAAAAATCGAAATTTTTTTGTTTTCCGACAGTCATTTGGTTTTTTTGGTACTTTGTTTAAAATATTCAGGAAACATCCTGAAACTTTTATTTGAACATTGTTTCTGTGTCTCTTTAAATCAAGTTTCTAAAGGGGTGGCAAATTATAAGTAAAAACCTTGTACATAATGATCATTGAATATAATCTGATTTTTGTAATTATTATAGGGTCTTCACATCGCCACAAACAAGTGAAATTTCTATAGGAGTCGATAAACTCGAGAGTTCTATCATTGTTCCATTCCATTTTGACTTAGAAAATGCGAAGAGGCAAAAGATAACGCAAACAAAGTCCCAAAAGTCTCGGGAAACCCTGCGTCTCTTTGCCTTTTGACGCAAACCATTGGTGCGCTTTAAAGAGCGCATGAAGAGACGCATGCGTCATAGTTGCGCTACGATGCATGCATCAAGATGCATGTAAAAAGGCATCGTCTAAAGCTCCCTTGAAGGGCGTTTTAGACGATGCCTTTTTTCATGCATCTTGATGCATGCATCGTAGCGCAACTATGACGCATGCGTCTCTGCATGCGCTTTTTAAAGCGCACCAATCGTTTGCGTGAAAAGGCAAAGAGACGCAGCGTTTCCCGAGACTTTTGGGACTTTGTTTGCGTTATCTTTTGCCTCTTCGCATTTTCTACGTCAAAATGGAATGGAACAATGATAGAACTATCGAGTTTGTGGCGATGTCAAGACCTTAATTATAAAAACGGGATTATACGCAATGATGCTGTTCAGGAATTATGTACAAAATACAGTATAACATCAAAGCAAGTCTTGAACAAAATTAAGAGCTTGAGGTCATACTTCCATAAAGAACATACAAAAGTTACTAAGAAAAAAAGTGGAAGCGCAACCTCCGAAACATACAAAAGCAATTCGCTATACTTCCATGTTATTTATTGTGGATAGTGACACGCTACGCACCGGCATAGAAAGTGAGGCCACAGTGGCTGAGGTTTCAGAATATGACATCCAAGAGAACACTATTGAGAATGAGGGAAGTAGTGAAATAGAAATAAGTTGTCTATACAACTCGAAATGTATTTGCTCCTGTATTTACATTATTTATCGTTTTAAACAGGGCACTGTCAAATACCATCAATTTTAAATTATACTAATCTTACATAGTTACTTTAATTAGTTAGATTTTTGTAATTTGGGTTTTAGAGCATGGTGAACATTTTATTAGGGTATATATACGAATATTAATTACCTGTCGGCAAATATTTCTTGCCACGAAACACTGCCTTCTTTTGATACAAAATAATTCATAAATTATTCTCTGATTAGCTTTGCATCATTTCCGGCTTTACGCGGAATTTTTTTGAAACTGATTATGCCCGCCGCGTATCACCAGCGGCATCTCTTCTCCAAGTACCTGGTGTTATTTCTCCTGTATCCACATTTTCGATATCGTATGTTCCCGGTGGTGAATATTTTTTTTTGGAAACGGCATTTCTTTTTAAAAAATTATGTAGGTAAATGCAAGTTAAAACTAGTGCCTCTGCGGTATCTGGCTTCACTGCCATTGGTTTGCTAAAAATTCGAAAACTGCTGATAAAAGTCCGAACTCATTTTCCACAATGCGTCAGGCTCTAGATAGTCTATAATAAAATTGTATATTCTCCTTGGAGATCCTGCTGGTACATTAACCGGAAATGGTTTCATAATATTGGCTGTCAAAGGAAATGCGTCATCTGCCACTATTACATATGGTACTTCTAACTGCATGGTCTTAAGAGGTGTCGGTTTTGGTATATTTAATGCGTTATTAATCAAGCTTCTACAGAAAGAGGTACTGTGGAAAACGCCCCTATCTGACATTCGTCCCTGAGATCCTACATGTGCATATATGAATTTATAGTTTGCATCAACGATTGCCATTAAGACGATACTAAACGTCCCTTTGTAATTATAGAAGGAACTCCCACTATTCGCTGGACATTGGATTTGCACATGCTTCCCGTCAAGAGCCCCTATCATCATCATCATCATCATTTAGCGCTACAACCCAGGGTGGGTCTGGGCTCACTGGACAACTGTTTTCTAGAAGGTACGATCTTCCATCAGTCGACGGTCGAAGGGGATGTTCATTTTGCGGAGGTCTGATCTGATGTTGTCTCTCCATCGCAATCTGGGACGTCCGAGTGGTCTTTTTCCTGTTGGAACCTCTTCCCATATCAATCTCACAAGCCTTTGATCGTCAAGCCGTTGTAAGTGGCCTGCCCATCTTAAACGGTGAGATTTGATTTCTTGGATGATGTCACTGTCGCTGTACAGTTCTGCTAATTGGTTCTAATGCGGTACTGGTCGGTTCTTGCATCGCGGAGGGGGCCATAAATCTTCCTGAGGATTTTGCGTTCGAAGCGTCGCAGTTTTTCTTCGTTGGCCTTGGTCATTGTCCATGTTTCGCCCCCATACGTTATTATTGGCCTGATAATAGCTTTATATATAGTGACTTTGGATTTTCTTGTCAGGGTATTTAGATTCGATCAGATTTTTTAATGCATATAGAGCGCCTATGCAGTGTGGGAAGTTCCACTGGTTTTCAAATTCTTTAGTTATTTGAAGCCATTCATCTTCAGTTGAAGTAAAGTTTTGACAGAACCAACCGCCATCTAACAGCATTTTCTCTATAAAGGAATAGCTATATTTCTTTTTCAGAAATTCCCGTTTTCAACACTTGTGTTTATTATGTTGTTTATTTCTCGCTCTTATAATAAGCGCAGCATACAAACCTCCAAACTTCAAATCATCCATGTTGAAATGTGTAAGACGCACTGATATAAATTTTAAGTGTAAATGATGTGTTGCACGATATAAAAAGGCAACGGTTTTGTGCGCTATATTGCATGCGCTGCTGCACAAAATGCCGCATGCGGTAACGCACGAAAAAAGGCACCGTCTAAAGCGCCCTTCAGGGTATGCTTTGGTGCGGCACCCCAGATATGTGCGCAATATTCTAAGCACGGTCTTATTTGCGCTTTGTACAGCAAGAGCAACTGCTGCGGTGTATAGAGTTTTTTGTTGCGAAATAGCGCACCAAGCTTCTGGAAGGCTGATTTTGCGATGTTAGCAACATGGTCATGCCATGACATATTGCTGTTGACCGAGACACCCAGCAGCCCGATTGACGAGGATGAAGGAATGGATAGGGTATTTTTTTTAATTTTACTACCCTAATTTCAATGTTTAAAAATCATTGATATATTCATAATAGAAAATTTAGTGGCGCCTTCGCCCAACTGTCTAAACTCCACGACCCACATGGACGGTTGTTAACCAATTAACTAATCGTGTTACAAGTTTTAATAATTTTTTAATATAATACTGTCATTTGTGTTCTTTTTCTTCTAATTATCTGTCATTTTCTGTCTTACTCTCTGACATCAGCTGCGATCCTAAACGGATCCAACATTCTATAATCTACTCTAACTTACTCTACTTACGCTAGTATTAAAACCGAGTTAAAACTTAATTTACACAATACGCTCTATACCTTAGAATACGTTCGTTCATAGGTCGTCAGAAATGTCTCCTTTATCCTTGATTTGTAACAAGGACGTACTGAAGAAGTAGTGCGTCTTTGAAAAAGTGACGTAACTTGGACAAACATAAAACATTTCAAAAATAAATTCAACTTTACGACTCACTTGATGAATATCTACCTTAACTTTACGATCACCTAAAATTCTGAAATAAAAATTATAAAAGCATAAGCATATAGTCGCAAACGCCCAAGCACAATCTGAGCACATTTGCAACGCGCAACAATTGGATACAGGAGCCTAGACTGTGCTAGCTGTAAAAATGTTTTATGGGAAACAAAGCGAGTCATAAAATAAATCAAAACGGTCTAGCATAAAAATGTTGACAAGGTATTAACATTTCACTGGCGATGAGCGTTCAGTGAATTATGGAGAACAAAAGGACTTTATTAGAGCTGTTAATACTATTGGCTTACCTGTAGACGCTGCCTTAATATTATAATACAAGGGAATGTCGAAAAGTACTTAGCCTTGGATTTAATCCATCAATTTTCAAAACATAAGTTTAATTTCATACATCTCATTTGCTTCGTTTTCTATCGCTCTACACCAAAATGTATTTTGACTATGGCTCCCATATCATGTATTTAAAAAAAATGGCAAAAGAACCTGTCAGACACATATTTTTACTAACTAATTTCATCTTCCGATAAATGAAAATAAGATTTATGGTAGGTATCTCCAAAATAGTGAGACCAAATACTAAGATTGGGGCCTGTGGTTAAACCCCCATTTTAATTCGTATAAAGAAGTTATGTAACTAGTGAGGAAAAGAGAACGTAACAAAACTAAACTTATAACGGAAATTTATATAATAAAACGGCTTGGTTCCCGGCAAAATAAGGTGTGGTATTTGGTTAACAGATTGGAGACGCCGTTTTTCGTTTTTTACGAAAAACATCTTAATAACAATAATAATAATAAGACGTTTATTAATCTCATAAAATAAACAAAGAATATACAGTTTGCAAATGAACTACCCAGATACAATACATGAGATTAAAAGGCCATTGAATCAGCTTTCTAATGCAAAGTTAGAAGCTGTTGAGGCCTATAATGAAGAAAAAAAAACCTAAACCTCTAATCTTAAGCGGCGGTATGAGGGTAAATTTCGGGAAAATGGACCGAAGTGTGAAACCCGGATGTGACAACATAACCATGCGCAGTCTACTTCAGCGCTTCCTTGTAAAACGACTAGCGGATAAAGACAGCTTGCAAAATACATTCCCGACTTGGAGGAAGGCATCGGGTGTTTTCATTAGACTGCGTTCCTATTTTACCTATGTCTTTACGATGCAATGAATTGCTTACAAGTGCTCTGGTGGTTTAGTAGTTAAGATGCTAGATATCTGGTTTGGCACCCTGGGTTCGATTTCCGATGGTGATTTTTTTTTATTTTCATGAGGTTATATTTGTAAAAACTTTTTTTCTTGATTTTGGGCATGCCTTGTGTTAGTTTTGGTTACGTTTTGCTCGTTTCGTGCCTGTAGCGAGCGAGGCGAGCGGAGTGCTATGCGTGAAGTATAATATTAAACATTCTAACCCAAACGTTTCAAATGTAGACATTAAACAACGCACGTCAGGCGGTATCTGTGACGGGAATGTGTTTTGCAGGCTGTCTGTAACTGTTGGTGTAAAAAGTGTTCTTTCTAACGCCAGAATATAGGCAACCATATAGGATATGTTCACACATCAGTGCCTCTAGTAGTTGCAGACTGGCTCAATTTTTTTTTCACGCGAAACTAATAAACATATACAAAGACATTAATCTTTTTTTAGCTCTGGCAGCCGTACCTCTTTATTTAATAATATTTATCAAATAAAGAGAAAAACATTTCCAACCAAAAAGTTAAAAATACGCCTGACTCTCAGTTTGAGCGAGGCCATTACTAATACAAATAATAAATACAAAAACAAAAACAAATGTCCAATTCAATACCGAGGTGACAAAAAATTCAAAAAAACATAAACTGAAAGAACATTTCCAGAATTCTGGCTTGGTTAAGATCCAGATTTCTAGATTTATTTTCCTGTTTATAATAATATAAAAAGGCGCTAGGGTTCATGCAAAAAAAACAATTTTGATAATTGCGAGGAAAACGGATGAAGTAATAGTCAGAAATCTGAGATAAATCTTCAAAATTTTTAGGTAAATATGACGTGTTCAGATAACCGTCTTAAAAGGAAGTTTATAAAACAGTAATAGTAAGAGAATTTTAAGGTAAACAGTCAGAATTTTAAAGTAAGAAAACGTTTAGATAACCGCTCTAACAGGAAATCCATAAAAAAATCAACAGCAAGCAGATTTCGAGAATCTTGGTATGATTTAGACCAACATTTTTGGAATTGTTTTCTGTTCATAATTATATTTATAGATAGATAGATAAAAACTTCAAATTCGGAAATTGAGAATTTTTAGGTTAGAAGCTCGGTTAACCGATTCATAAAATAATTCAAAATAATTGCTAGAAAAAAGAAAATTTTGAGATAAAAATTCGAAATTTGAGGATCTATAGTCCGAACTGTGATATAGGAAATAAGACTTTTACACTAAGAAGATGTTCCGACAACCTCTCTAATAGAGAAGCCTCTAGTTGGTAAAGGCAATGCTGTTTAAAGGTGGATTCTCATGCGTCCGTTATCCGACGATACGATGATCCAACAGTATTTCTATTGGTTAAAATATTCGTCTTCCTATTGGTTGGATTGACAAGATTTTCGTATCCAAATTTAACAGGCAATTTGTCATTCTACGTTTTCTTTTATAAACTAACCTGAAGTAATAATTTTGAATGAGACACAGGAAGAATTCCCAGAACTTTCATTTATTCAACACACAGTTAGAGGGACCCAAAGATAAGTTTT
>MU184065.1:117404-161573 GCA_016904865.1 Pissodes strobi | reverse complement strand
CTATTGGTCGATCCGCATGGCCCTCCGCTCGCTTCGCTCGCTACGGGCGCTCAAGAAAAGGAAACTAACCAGGTGCTAACCCAAACTAACCCAAGATATACCTAAAATCAAGGAAAAAAACTGTTTAGAAACATAATCTTTAAAAAAATTATAAAAAAAGCAACGGGGTTTGAACCAGGTGTGTCCAGGTGAGACCCAACCATCTAAACCTCTCGACGACGAGAGCTCTTGCCACAGACTGATTGCATCACGAAGACATATTGTACCCTTCGCTTGCTCCGAAACTAACCCAAAACTATATTTATATTACAGTCGCCTTATGATCCGATACGATCACGTGTGGCGTTTAGAAAAATGCACACCGGTCTAAGCAAGGCCACCTACGACCGTGGTCTAAGCCGCCTTGCGAACCCATTTATCTTTAATAATAATTAGATATTATTACTATTAAAAAGAGATGTTTTTGAATTAATTTGTCGACATTTGAAGAAAAAACAGCATATTTTATTTGGAGCAAAAGTTACTTTTCCTCCATATAAAATAATATACTATTCTTTTTCTCTTTTTGTAGCGCAGAGAAGAAGAATTTGCTCCTCGTTAGAGCTAGCGAACACAGGCACGACCGAACAAAAAGTAAGAAAATATCGTAGCCTGTATGACATTATAGATCGCTTTACCGCTGCGAAGATCGCGTGAAAGCTGCCCGTTGCGACAGACCGCGTTCTGTGTACCAGAGCCTTAATCGTCTTTTCTCGACAAGCGTCTAAGGATAGGGCCAAATTTTCGATGCGATACCGTGCATGCGCTATGGCGAAAGAAGATTAATAGGTATTATGGCTTTGCATGGTCCTCCGCTCGCTACGGGGGCGCAATCAACAAGGACTAATCAAAACTAATCCAAAATTAAGAAAAAAAAAATTAATAAAAAACAAACATAACCTTAACAAAAAGGTAAACAAAATATTTGTGGCGATCGACGGGAATCGAACCCGTAGCGCAGAAATGACAGGCAAAACCTCTACCTACTACACCACCGAGAGGTTGAATGAATTTCGCTAGAACGTAAATACATGGATAATTCCGATATATCGGTCATATTACGCATGCACGGTATCGTATCGAAAATTTGGCTCTATCCCTAGACGCTTGTCTTTTCTCGTAAAGAAGCTGATGATCATAATTATGTATAGGGGCTCCGAGCAGGTTTTATTAATATATGACTATTGCCAAGTTAGCTGGGTATAGAAACCTACAGGTTAGCAGCCTTGTTAGTCAATATTATTTGGTTTTATTTGAAAATTTATATTACAAGAGTCTAGGGAGCAAACAGACGGAGCTGTATTTCACTCTTTGCATAGCCCTTCGCTCGCTACGGGGGCTCAAGAAACGGAAACTAACCAGGTGCTAACCCAAACCTAACCCAAAATGAAGAAAAAAACTGTTTCTAACCAAAACTAACCCAAGACATAGCTCCGTCTCTCTGTTCCCTAGACTCTTTTATTTATATTTCCTTGTTCCTGACTATCGTATGGACACCGATTGTACTCTGTTAAATTCCTACAATAATTCGATTTCAAATTTTTAAAGCTAACCCAAACAAAATTTGTAATAACTATTCTTTAAGGGCGCATTGTCACGAGCGCCTCTACGCTAAAATCCAACGGCAAAATAAAATACTAAGGCAATTCTTTAAACTAATATTTTACAGCATTGTCCCTACTTGTAACCCAAAATAACCCTTGCCAGTTTTCGAACTCGCCTGCTCTCTACTTTATGAGCTCTCGAACTAAAGGCTAAAGGTGCCGATGCTGCACCGAAGTCTTGATGGTCACGTTACTATGGCATTCGGGGAGCCATGAACACTTTGACAAAACTAGCAGCCACTTAATTATGCAAATTTGGCGCAGATTTTAGCGACAACCGGCTGTTGCAATATTTACTACTGATGCTAGGAAAAACTGCACGGGTGGCGGCAATGGCGCAACAAATGATTGTAAGTAAATTATGTAAAAATGTAAACGTAAGTAAATGAATTGTTTAAAATAAAACGCCGATTTATGACTATATATTAACTTGCTAATACAAAAGTTACTTTAAGAATACGGCAATTTATAGATGTCGAATGCCGACTGTTGTAACAATAACGTTTTTAAACTAATAGCGATAAATCACTTAAAAACCTTAGAATTAAGTGACAAACTCAGGGAAGCTAGCCTTGCCAGTTGAACAAAATATATCGTAACACTAAAAATAAAAATAAGTCCAAAAGTAAACCAGAATGTTTATTTCTATTATCACCAATATGTACATGTTTTTGTATGGTACTGCCCCCAGTTAGGCTGCTTCTGGATGTTGATGGTGTTGCTGATATGTTAAGGCCCAATAGTATCCTCTAAGTTTTTGTAGTTGATCGTGAGTTCCCATCTGCCAAATTATAGAAATATTTACTACATTTCCGGTTCCCAGTTAGTTAGGGCATTTATGTTTGACAAACATTTAAATTCTAGTAGCATTGATAACAAGATTTCAAAGCTTTTCCAACCAAAAAAGTATATTATAAAAAGTGGTGACAATATCGACAATAATAAAATTATCTTTAGCTTGTGGAAGGCGAACTTAAGAAACAGATAAGCTTTTTGAGACGACACTAAAACACTGACATGAACATATTATAAGTGAGATAGTACAAATTGAAATATTGCCAAATATAAAATATTTGTTGTTTTGAACTTGCGAAAACTAACCCCAAGCTTCGGATATAATGTTACGAATAAGCTATGGTAGAGCTATTTTTCTTACCAATAATACGTTCACTTACTTCCACAATTTTCCCCTCATTCAATACCAAAATGATATCAGCATTCCGCACGGTTGATAATCTATGGGCAATAACAATCACTGTCCTTCCCTTTCTAGCATTGTCTAATGCTGCCTGAACAATTTTTTCTGACTCCGCATCAAGAGCACTAAAACAAGAGAAGTGATCGAATAAAACTTGGCTATAAAATATGTGCTAAATGCAAGACGTTTTTTTTTTAACGAAAATTAAAAACTTATTGAAATTGATATCACTGATAGCTTAAATAGACTGATTTAGCTGATTCTTGATGGAAATTCATTGCAAAATTTAAAAAAAAATTACCTTTGTGTTTTTCTTTAAAAAATTTACTGATCATTTAAATGACAAATCTAGAATCTATGGATAATACAGTTGAAGAGGAAAACATACACTCTATTTGTGAAATTAAGAAATGATTGAGATAAAAAAAAACAACTTGGAATATGGACAACCAAATCATTTCACATTAAAAGAGCATTGCCGACCTATTTTCTAGAGTTCCTAGAACATTGTTAAGTATTCCCAAGTTATAATAAATCTGCTATGCTTTGAGAACGATGATTATTGGCATAACGGACTTATAAACAACATTAAAACACATTTTTATCATATATAATTGGGAATTAAACATAAACATTATATAAGAATTTGAAATGGGGTTAAATAATTGTATTATATGCATCCTATTTTGTAAAGATTTGATTTTAAAATAATGATTTAATCGCGTTATAAGATTTTCAATTTTCTATCGTATATATGTTGTTTAATAATAAAACGAACTTTGCAACTTGGGATACCTACCTCGTTGCTTCGTCCAGTAGCAAAATCTTTGGATCTTTCAAAAGTGCTCTGGCGATGGCTATTCTTTGTTTCTGACCGCCAGAGAGAGTAGCTCCCCGTTCTCCTACCATAGTGTCGTATCCCTTTGGAAAACTTGTAATAAATTCGTCCGCGTTCGCCATTTGAGCTGCCTTTCTTACCTGAAATTTAACTTTGTTGAATTGATTGTTTAAGGACTTTTATCTCAAAGATTTTCCAAATTTTAGAACTGTTTAAAAAGCGATCAACCACCGAAGTTTCAATATGATGCAAACTATTGAAAACAACATGAATGGAATTACAAAAGGTGAGTTTTGACGTCATTAATTACTATTCCGAATGACAGGCAGAAACTGGGTTAAATTTTGATTATTAACTGACAACTGAGGTTATTAGTTATCGTCAAAACTCTCCCGTTTTGCATTGTCCTAACCTCTTCATCTGTCGCTCCAGGTTTGCCATATCTTATATTTTCCAAAATGCTCGTACCAAACAAAATTGGTTCCTGACTGATAAGTCCGAGTGCTTTTCTCCTCAGCCATGACGGATCTAGAGTTCGTAAATCATGACCATCTATAGTAACCATTCCCCCATCAACATCGTAAAATCTGCATAAAAGGTAGTAAAATACGTTTAGTAGGCAGAATTAAGTTGAGGTTTAGAACGAAGGGCAAAATGCACCACAATAATGAAACAGCTATTTCGCTATTGTGGATTAAACTATTCAGAATTAATAAAAAGTATAAGTAATAACATCTACCTGGCTGTCACTAGTTTGACCCACGTGTTACGGGGTCATCAGTGGGGGGAGGGATTTATATCCCCACCTCCCCGGATACCCAAAAATTTTCGAAAAATTGGGAAGAAATTGAAAAAACGTAAAAAATTGTTCGGAAAGTTAATAAAAGTATTATAAAACAAAACAAGAAAGAAAAATTAATATAAAAAAAGTTAGAGAAATGCGGTTTTCGGTGAAAAATGGCGAAGGAGTTCAGCTATGAGGTCAGGGATGGCAAAACTGAGAAGAAAAAAAATGCTTTATAAAAAAAACGAAAAAATGAAAAAAATTAAAAAAAAAAAAACGTAAAAAAATGTTCGGAACGTTAATAAAAGTATTATAAAACGAAATAAGAAAAAACAAACAAAATCAAAAAGATTGTTCGGAAAGTTAATAAAAGTATTATAAAACCAAATAATAATAAAAAAAAATAATGATAAAAAAAACTTAGAGAAACGCGGTTTTCGGCGAAAAAAAAAATTGAAAAGAGAGAAAAAAAATTAAAAAGAGTGTCAAAACCGGGGGCAAAAGTTGGGAACAAAAAGCTTAAAAAATAAATTAAAACTCAATTCCTTATATTTCTTTCAGAACTTCATTTGTGTGCTTATAAAGATGAGGCATATACTTTTTTTACCATATAGTAAATCTAACCGGATCATATAAGCATTTTACCTTTCGAGAAGAGCTACTATAGTAGATTTCCCATTTCCCGAAGCACCTACAATCGCAATTGTCTTCCCTGACGGAACTGAGAGGTTGAAATTATCTAAAATAATCTACAAAATAAATAAATAAATTTTGTAATAAATGTAGATCTAAGAATAGGTAATAACAAATATCAGAAAAGGTATCGTCACAAATAGAAAGTGTAATAAATGCATTTCATTTTTATTGCATCGGTTTACATTTTACATTAGACCAACCCCTTGCATGAAGTGAAAATTTATATCATTGTCAGTTAATAGAAATTGAAATACAATGCCGTCCCTGTCGTTTGATTTATACAGACCCTAAAGCTTTGTTTTTAAAAGCCAATAACTTTACATGGTACAAATTATAATTTGCACTTGTGCTAAATTATCGGGTAAATATTTTGTGATTGAATAATAGTAAAAATTATTTACCAGTAATGTGAAGTGGGGTAAATGTGTTATATTTTTCGAATAGTCTTGACGCCATCCCTAATTCTTGCAAATTGCCCGAAAATTTTCAAAAAAAATCATAGTAGACCTACTTCACATGCCCAAAACGCTTACTGAGTTGAAAATTGTATATTCTAAACAGTTTGGGCACTGTATAACTTTTTTTTAAACGATGTCAGTATATCACATTTATCCCGTAAAATGGGACAAGTTGATAATTGCTTGGCATACAATATACCAATCCTATGGGGTAATGTGAAAGAACATGAAAAAAGCCACATTTTACTCTTTATTTCAAAAATTTAACAAATAATCACTTAGTCATATGAAAATAAACACAAAAAATTTTGATTATAGAAGCTTATAATTATCAAGTTTAAAATTAAATTCGAAAATAACCGCGTCGGCTTTCTTTTGGGTTTGAGAGTATCTGAACTATATCTTGATCCTCCACAGTGTCGGTGTCTTCAAATTATGGCCCAATGAATGTTTTATGTTGGGATTTAAAAAAAATTAATATCCCAGTCATCTCGAACTTTTTCTTTTATCTGGCCTACAAAGTACTTGAGACTCTTCTTTGTAGAATATTCACTACCACCCATTTGCCTACGGCAGGATAAACAAATTGCTCAAGAGGGCTGTCGTTTTGTTGATTTTGATCTAAAATTCCTTCATTATCAGTCAGGAATTCCTCGTCATCATCTGAGTTCATGTAGGGCACTTCGTTTGAATCCTCTTCAGAATTAACGAAGTTGACTTCGGCACAATTTTTCTTTTTTTTGTTTGTTGGATTAACCTTCTTAGCCATTGGACGTGCAACTGCTTCTTCGGAAGTCAAAATCTCAGACACTGGACAAACCTTCGCCCTCCTTTCTATTTCTGGTTGTCGATTTTGAAGAACTCGTGATAGTAAAATTTCTTCAAATGACAGATTTTTGTTGGGTTCTGTAAGCTGCAGTGGTAAGGCTCCTGCATGTTGTGGTGTAGATAGTCCTGCATGTTGCGATGTTGAAGGCTCTGGTTCCTGCAATGATGATGGCTCTGCTTCCTGCGATGTTGATGGCCCTGCTTCCTACAATGTTGATAGCTCTGCGAATTTATGTTTGGGTTCTTAAGGATGTTTATTGTGAGATTCATGGCTTTTGAATGCATCTGGTGGAAATACTTCTTTAGAGACAATATTTTTGTTTAGGGGATAGATGCCGCTTTTACAAAAGCCGTTTTTTATAACATATGGTTACTTAGATTGCCATATTTCACAAAGAAATTGAGAGAATACTTTCTTTGTTATTTTATGGCCAAAGTTGTGACGTTGCCATCTAATTATTTTCTGGTCCCATTTATTTTGAAAAAAATTAAAAACTGCAGTATTTAACGGCTGAAATAAATGGTTCTTATGAGCCGGTAATTTAAGAATAATAACGTTCTGTTCCAGAGCTGTTTCAATTATATCCAGACTGACGACTGGCCTTTATCCGCCGATGGTAGGAATCATAGTTCTTAAGAAATAGTTCTTGAAAATGTCACTTTCCATCATCGTCCCTTTTTGCTTGCAGCGTAAATAGTTCCAGGGAAAACTGTACCATTTGGTGCCATCTATTCGTCCCATATAAATGAGAGGAGGAGATCTTATGGTCCGTGAAGAGGCTTTATTAATTTAAGCAACAACTTTACTTTTCTGTGGATCTAAAGATAGACTTGTGTCATATAAGTTCCATAAGGGCTCAGGTTTGTCAGTTAAAATGTGTTCATTAAGCATTGAGATCGAAATATCCATCAATTATAAATGGGTCTGTCGCCTTCTTTCGAGCATATTCAATGTTTTATGGCATCTCCAGGCCAAGGTTGTGTCGTTTTTTTTGTAAGCCAAAAACCAATCTTCTCCTGGAACCCCATCCTTAAATTTGGTTTCTTTTTTGTTGGCTGTAATATAGGTTCCGACAGCTTCTAGCACTTCTTTTCGCGACATTCCAAAGCTCAATTTTTCCAATATCTTTAATACATTTGCCAATTTTACCTCTTCCTCTTTATTGATGTAAGTAGGTCGACCTTTCTTTTCTTTAATTTTACCACGCAAACCCTTCACACGGCTATACAAAGTAACATATGTCGTAATTTTTATGTGATGCATAGATTGTAGTTTTTCCGGCTTCTACATCGTTTATTGCTTTTTGATAATCGGTTTTCTCATATTTTGTTTTTTTTTCTTAGTTTTTGGAATATAGTAAAGTACCATTTCTGAAAAAAGATGAAAGGGGAAATGTGATATAGGCCAGGGGAAAATGTGGCATAGGCTATATCAGGGCAACAGGTTTGATCCAGGGAGTCCAGAACTTCCTAGATTTTTATAACAGGACTGGGTCCTCAGATGACACCAGCACTCGTGCTATACTATTCCTAGAAAGTAACAATCTGGAAAACTATAAGTGTGAAAGAATTACCACAAAAACTGACAAGTACAAGAGTTCGTTTAAATTGGGGGTACCAATGAACTTAAAGAAACAGATAATGTCACCTAGCCTATGGTCTACTGGCATATTAATAAACCATATTGTAATCTACTAAAAAGCATAAGCTACTAAACAAAAATATCACCCTGTCGCAAGTTTGAACTTGAACTTGGAGATTGTTATATAAACATTAAAGGCAAACTGTAAACAACGCGAGCAATCAACGGGAGCGACTTTGAACCTTATGCATGCAATGATCATCACTTTGTTTTATATAAATACGCTACCGAACCCTCAGTTCGGCAGACTTAGTCTCACCTCCAGCTCCCAAGGTTAGTCACTTGACGACTGCCTCCTGGGTTCTATCCGCTCCTAGAGTTAGTCATACGACTGCTTTAGGTTCCATTCCTTTCCTACCCAACCTGGTACCGGTTAGCCACTTGACGACTGCTAGGGCCAGGGGTTGCACAACCTCCACAGTAAAGTCTTGACAAGAAGTTTGTCAGAGTGTTGAGAAAGACAAGTGTCTAAATAGTCAGTTAAAAAGTTTAGTGAAAGCTCTTAGTGCTCTTAAATAAAACCCAGCCCTTAAGAAAAACTATAAATTATAAGACAGTAAACAAAGACCTATAAACAGTACCTCAAATCGAGAAAACATGCGCACCGTAGTAATCGTGTATAATAGAATCTCATTTTCTCTGACCAATAATTGTTGTTAAAGTTTTATCGTTAATACATTGTTATTGTTATAAACTAAACGTGCTTACTTTATCATCTCTTCTTACCCCACATAACGCGATCCCGGTCTACCTCAGTTACCCCCCGGCACGCTAAACAAGGCGTGTCCTCACGAGTAGAACATTCAGTGGTAGATTAAAGGAAGCATTGAGACCCCGTCATTGTACTTATCGCGACGAGGCTCTTCTCTGAGAAGTTATTCTTTAAATAAAACGCGCTACCCCTTAAATTACTCCTGACAATATTTTAAATATCCAACGCCTGAATGTACCACGGACCAGGGTACAACAAAACTGACAACGGAACCAGTATAGTTGAGGATGGGAACCATCTGACACTGAATGTGTTACATCTCAACATCAGGTCAGTCAGAAATAAAACAAGTGAACTGGAGGCATTCCTGGTTGATTTGGATGTTGGCATTCTATGTTTGACTGAGCATTGACTTACATGTGACGAGGCTGACATTTATAATACTGACGGTTAAAGAGTGAAAAGCTGTTTTGCACGGAAAAAGCATAAGGGTGGTGGTTCTGCAATTTTCTGCTTTACCATCGGTAAATACAATTCCTAATAACCTGTTTGTAGATCTAGGTATTGAAAGGTGCATTGAAATAAGCACAGCATTTTTATCTGATTTGGGTATATACCTTATCACACTATACAGACCTCTTTCAGCAGACTTGAAGGAGTCACAAGGCAAGGCGCATGTTTAGATAATGTACTCATACATTTTTCCCCAATATTTATCTCTATTACAGTTATTCCAATTGACTTGTCGGACCATGATGGTCAACTAGTGCAGCTCACTATTATTACTGGTTTAGTGAAGGCGGATAAGAGGAAGAAGGTATGTAGGCCGGTGACTGAAACGAGTTTGAATTATTTTTATAGTGTTGTTGATGGGTATTCTTGGGACTTTGTAAGCGATAACGGTATTGATGCTGACACTAAGTTTGACATCTTTTTGTAGAAAATCTGTTGGGCATACCTGCAGGCCTTCCCGGAAAGGACCTATATTGTCCGTCCTGATCAATCAAATAATATTAGCTGGTTTGATGATGAATTAAGAGGTATGAAGGAGACACTAAAATTATTATATGATTTACACCAACAACGGAAAACAGACATAACTCTGAGAGATTACAGACTTTAAGAGAACATATAAGGAGGCTATAAAGATAGTTAAAATAATAGCAAATGATAATTTAATAAGTGCTTCGGGAAACCCAGTTAAAAATATGTGGCAAATTATCAACAATCTCTGTGGAAAATGAAAAACTAAAGAACAAAATGTAGATATAACTCCTAAAGATTTTAATAACTTTGTTTCTGGCATTGCTGATCGGTTGATTAGTGATATCGGGGAATCTGATCTGGATCCACTTTTTAATCTGTATCGAACAACTACTCATTCATTCTCTTGGGGAAAATTGCCGGTTTGAAGAAGTCTCCTTAATCGAGATCAGAGACACGATAAGTAATTTAAAAATAAAAAAAAAGTACAGATTTTATGGGGTTGAATGTCAAGATAGTGAAGTCTATTATGGATATTATATACATACCACTTGCAAAGTTGATAAATCACTGCTTTAGGGAGAACGTGTTTCCCACTAAACTAAAACATGCTGTTGTTACCCCAGTTTTCAAGAAGGGAGACAGGAATACTCTCTCTAACTACAGACCAATCTCGCTGCTTCCCATCTTCTCCAAAATAATGGAGAAGTGTATGTCGATGAGGGTGGCAAACTATTTTGAGGGAAATAACCTTTTCTTTGAAGGTCAGTTTGGCTTTAGACAGGAGCGTGATACTGTGTTGGGCATGCATAATCTCGTGGAGAGTGAGATGGATGTATTTGAGTATTACAGTATAAGACTTCTGCAATCTTACCTCGAAGGAAGATCCCAAGTTGTTAAGGTGGGAGGCGTAACGTCTGGGGAGAGAGGGATTAGCGTTGGTGTTCCGCAGAGCTCAATACTGTTTAAATGTGTTTGTATTGTTGTGTAAATTTTTCTGAATATTTATTTAATATCAATGTACCAGTAGTGTATTTGTATATAGGAATTTAGGTTATGAGCTATGTCAAGCACACATGGTTCTAATAATTTAGTTGCTAAAAAGTGCAAACACTGCAAAAAAAAGGCTGTAGCTACATTGGACTGTATAAATTGTGGGTCTAGTTTCCACCCAAGTTGTGCTTATCAGGCTAAAGTGGTGGACAAAAACGAAAACGTGCTTTGTTGCTTGGTAACACAGAGAAGTGAGGTTATACCTGAAAGCTCATCAAAAACCGAAGAGAACAATAGAATTGGAAACAAAATGGACGTAAACAAGGTCAAATCTATGATACAGGACATATTGAATAAACTTATGGACCCATTTAAGGCATCCAGGAGCAAAGAATTAAAAGAGATTAAAGCTTCTGTACAATACATGTCGGATGTATTTGACCAACAAAAAGTCACCTTAGAGGCTCTTTTTAGTGAAGTGAAGGAACTAAAGAAGAAAAATAATTTTCTTAAAACTAAACAGCAAGATTTGGAATCTAAAGTAGCCAATTTGGAACAGAGGGAAATGTGTAAAAAGATTGTTGTTATGGGGATACCTAAACAATCTAAAATGGATCCTGTCAATATTGTTGGTTGTATTTGCAGAGAAATGGAAATACCACTAAATAAGGGTGATCTGGGAGAAGCCTTTAGAATGGGAAAATCAGAAAATGAACCTATCATGATGAAATTAGGAAGTTATGACAAAAAACGTGGAATAAAGAAGAAGATTAAAGAAATGAAGGGATTAACACTGGCAAAATGTAGCTTTGAAGGTAAAAATGGTAAAATATACCTGAATGATGATTTGACGGAACAAAGAAGATTACTTTTCAAAAAGGCCAGGGAAGCTCGCAAGGCGAATAAATATAAACTGGTATATTGCATTGATGGAAATATTTTTGCAACGAAAACTGATCAGGACCGTCCTATATTGATTAGTAATGTATGTGATCTTGAGTAATCTATTATGTAATTAATCAAGGTTGTAAATAATGATATTTTGTTATAACATTCGCTGTGATGAATGATCTGTTAGATACTTATAAGGAATGTGAAACTGTGGAATGTAATAGTCTAGCAGAGGTTATTGGTCTTGACCATATGTCTGAGAATACAACTTTGATTCATGTAAATATAAGAGGAATCTGTACTAATTTTGATAATTTTATGTTTTTTTTTTTGGAGAACTCATCTAAGTATTCGATGTGATCATTATGTCAGAAACTCATACCATTTACGATATTTCGGATTTTAGTATAAATGGGTACCGAATGTTTTGGAATGAAAGTAAACTCAACTCATGGGATGGATGTGTGGTGTATGTAAAAGAGGAAGTTTTTCAAAATTTTGTTCTAATTCAGGTAAATAATGTCAAATGTCTAAAGGTATCCATTTGTAGAAATAATACTACAGCTGACATAGTTGGGTTCTACAGATCTTATGCATTGAACATAGAGGAGTTTTTGAATGATTTTCATGATATTTTAAACCAATGTAATGTCAAACAACAGAAACTCCTTGTGTTTGTCGGTGACATAAATGTCAACATAATGGATCGAAATTCACTTACTGTAAATCATTACTTAACCATGATGCATAGTTTTGGTCTAGTGAGCTTAATTACAAACCAACCAGGGTTCAGGGCAGCTCGCCTACTTGCATAGATCATATTTTCATCAAGTGCAATACTCTAATTTATGATAAAATTATTCCAGTGGTTTTATTTGACGATCTGACGGATCATTATCCCATATTCTTAAACATAGGTCTAGCTTACATTAACAATATACAAAAAAAAAACAAAATAAATCAATTCAAATTCTAAATATCGATAAATTTCAAAATATGACCTCAGAGACAGACTGGGATGATGTTACTAGGGTGGATGATGTTGAAACTTGTACAAACGAATTTGTTAGCAAAATAAAAAAATGTATTAGGATATGTACTGAAGAAAAGAAAATTGTAAACAAAAAAGTTAGACTCAAACCTTGGATTACAAGCGGTGTTCTAAATTCAATCAGAAGAAGGGATTATTTAAAGAAAGCAATGTGTGATCAAGCCGACTTGCCTAGTCACTCTGAATACATATAAAGAATATAGAAAAGAGCTTACAAAGGTAGTAAAAAAAATTAAATATGAGTATTTTAAAACAAAGATTGTACGAAATTTAAGGGATATTAAAAAGACGTGGAAAGTGATGATGCATCATGAATCAGATGATGTTTGTAAAAATAATGAAATTGGTACTATGCTAAACAAAAATAACATTTCTTTAACAGATTCTCTTGACATTGCTAATGAATTTAATCAGTATTTTGTTGGGGGTAGGGAAACTTTTGGCAGATAAGATAAAAGCTGTATTAAATAAAAAACCTATTTTTGAGAAGAGGAATAGTATTTTACAATAATTTTTCTTTATGCCTATATTGGATGAGGAACTTATAATTCAAATAAAAAATCTTAAAAATAATGTAAAAAGTGGTAAAGACGGAATTACATCTGAAATAATAAAATCCAATCATAGAGTACTTTTGAAACCATTGAAGCATATCATTAAATCGCATTTTCTGTACCGGGATATATCCAACAGCTTTAAAAGAAACTATAATTGTCCCCAAATTTAAGAAAGGAAATAGAGAGCAAATGATAAACTATAGGCCAATATCTCTTCCTAGCACCATAAGTAAACTTGTTGAAAAATGTATTATCCATAAAGTCAATAAATTTCTTAAACAACATAACATTGGATCTAAAAGGCAGTAAGCATTTAAAGAGAATATTAGCACCGAGGATGCTCTGTGTGGGGTAACTGACAGGATTTTAAAGGGTTTTGATGAGGGTGGGAAAACTATGGAGAGGCTTTTGATACTGTGTCACACCGGATCCTACTTGATAGATTAGAGGCAATTGGAATAAGAGGAGTGGCTAACAATTTATTTAAATCTTATTTAAGTCATAGGAGTCAACTAGTGAAAATAAATGACAAAATAAGTGCCCCTCTGCGAGTTAGATCTGGTGTGCCGCAGGGCACTGTATTGGGACCCTTTTTATTTAGCATTTATATAGATGAAATGTTGACTATATTTGTAGAGGATATATTCTGTTTTGCGGATGATACAGCAATTATATTGACTGGAGACTCTTGGGACACAGTGCTAGTAAAGGCTGAACGAATTTTTATGAAAATTAAGAACTGGTTGGATCATAGTTTACTTTCACTAAATGTAGAGAAAACCAGGTGTATAGCTTTTAATTTGAACCGACGGAGCGTACCGAATTTTAAAGAGATAACAGTTCATTCATTGGGATGTAAAATGGGACAAGAATGTAAATGTGGGGAAAAAATTAAAGGAATAGATTGTATTAAATATTTGGGTGTATTGATGGATGAGAGTCTGAATTGGAAAGAACATGTTGAGTATGTAACTGGTAGGGTGAGAAAGGTTATTTATAAGTTCTATGAACGAAGGAATGTATTGCAGAGGAAAACACTTAGGATGGTGTATTTTTCATTAACTGAATCTATCTTGAGTTATGGTTTGCTTAGGTGGGGAAGTGCATGTAAACGTACTCTGATCCCTTTGTGTGTGGCACAGAAATATATTATTAAAATAATTTATTATGAACTAAGATTATACCTCAGCAATCTTCTTTTCTGTGAATCTCAATTCCTTACTTCGGAACTGTTATATTTAAGGTCAATTATAAGATATATGCCCCATTTTAGGAGAAATATTCAGCATGATTTTGGCACTAGGAATGTCACAAATCGAAATGTAATCTTACCTCAGGTGAAATTAGCGATTTTATTAAGAATTTTTTTTTTGGGTCCCAAACTTTACAACAAGTTGCCTTTAACTTTTAGATTGAAGTCATATGCAGTTGTAAAAAAACATATAAACCAATGAATTTTGGATAATAACTTAAATCTTCAGAGCTTGTAGAATACTTCAATTGTGTGAATGACTGGTAATGAGTTTGATTCATTGTGAATTATATTAAATAGCCTTAAGGAAATGTTTATATTAATAAGAATTCTATAAATGGCTTTATTGGTTTGCACACGCAGATTTTCAAAATCAATTGTGCAGCCAAGTTATTATACTAAAAATGTATTGGGTGTTTATTATATTCATTTGCTTTCCTAGATTGAATTGTATTAGATTGAAAAAAAATTATTATTAGGTCGATATGTAAACTCTTATAATAATAATAAATAAATAAATAAATAAAAAAATAAAAATAAAATATTTGTTGATGTATCTAAGACTTTATTGTTAACATGAAATATACTATCTATCTATCTTATTACATTTGCCCCGCGACCATTTATTTATTCAAGGGGCAAATGTGATATACTAAAAAATAAACAAAATGTATTGTTTTAATACAATTTGTATAGAAATTATAAGTTGAAGGATAATAACTAAGATATGTTACAATTTACCTCGTTTAAATTCTCTCAGGTGTGAATTAATTAAAATATCCATGCGACTTGAAGAGTCGTGTTTGGAAAACAGGTGTTTGCGAATTATAGGTTATAGGTTATGTTAGCGGGGTCGGTAATACAGTGAACTTTTTTTGGGTGCAAATTCTCAAGGGTGTATAGGCTGTTATACGGTAGATGGAACCATGGATTACCTTTTTTCACTTTAAGGGTGTGATATTAACACCTTTACCCCACGTCACCTTACTTACTTCATGGTCAAAATGTCAAATTGAATCAAAAGAAATATTATAGAAGAACCATTATTGTAGCAACTTCAATACATGTATCAAAATTTAGACAAAAATTACAAAATTTATGACTTGATTTTTAAATTACCATAATATTAAACAGTGAAAACCATGCTTTCTCTTATAATATTTCATTAATTAATATTTGAATTGTAGTTATCCGAAAGTTTGAATATTATTAATTTTTTCCACAAGAAATTTTTCTGCTATTCTGGATCGAATAGAGAAAAATTAATATCATTTTGTCAATATTATAATCTAGCAAAACTAATACAGTTGGTAGACATATGCCAAAACTATTTGCCATATAGACAATGAAGAAACCACTTGTTTTTATAATATATATCTGAATATAATGAAGAAGTTGGCTAATCCCATAGTATATATCTGAATAGAAACGAGAATCGTCTTAATGTTATGTAGAATAAATGATTTATTGATTTCATTTTAATTTACCTTACCTTACACTACCATATTCCTCAATAAATTAAGATGATATTGGCTTTTAGAATTTAACTAGAAAAGCTGCCAACATAAGCTGGTATACACATTTAATAATACAAAAAATTGAGTAATTCAATTGGAAAGCTCTGACAAAATAATAAAAATAATTTAAACTTTTGCTTTAACGTTTTCACATATTTTGGAGTTTAGAGAACCTATATACATACCTGTTCTTTCCTAGTCGGATATGCAAATGTAACATTCTTGAATTCAATTTCACCTCTAAGCAAATGGCCAGGAATAATTTGTCCGCCTTTCAGATTCATGGAAGGCTTCATATTAATGTACTGGAAAGTAATAACTGAATCCATTACCTGGGGTTTTATTTACTTTATACTAATGCTTACAACAAATAAATCGATTCTACATGCACTATAGTTTAGCATACACATCAACGAGTCAAAACTTAATATAAACTTGTTGAAATCGAAATTGCCAGTCCTTTCAAAGATTTTCGAAATGTTGCTGGCAAATAAAATTACATATCACTTTGAAAGTAATCATCTATTCTCAGACAAGCAACTTGGTTTTCGTTAGGGCAAAGGAACAATCCATGCGATCCTCAGTTTACTCTCATCGACAATGGACTCATTTATTTTGAAAAATGTCAATATAATGTCTCGGTATTTTACGACTTGCGCAAAGCTTTCGATTGTGTTCCGCATCAGGCTCTCCTAGACAAGCTTCGACATTATAAGTTTCACCCAAACACCATAAAACTTGTTCAGTCATATATGAGCAGCAGATTTCAAATCGTGAAAGTAGGGCATACTTTGTCTGATGTAAGAGTGCTGGACATAGGGGTTCCCCAAAGATCAATTCTTGGTCCTCTCTTGTTATTCATATGGCAGATAATGAGGTCGAGGGATGAAGTTGAGGAGGTCGCGAGGGCTAGTTGTGGAGCACGGTCGAGGGCTGAGGCCTGGTTCTAGTCCAATAAATTGCTGCTCAACAAAGACAAGACTCAATCTATGATCTTTACACTTAAAGGGCCTGTAAGCACCATGGACCAACAGCCTGTTAAGTTTCTTGAGATCTATCTGGATTCGAAACTTCAGTGGGACCCGCATGTTGAGTTTGTTTCTGGCAAGTTATTCTTTTGCTATAAACCTTGAAAAATAGTGTTTCGCCTGAAATACTCTGGTCAGCTTACTATGGTATCTTCTATTCAGCCATGACCTACGCAGTCTTGGCATGGGGTGGTTCCACAGGTGCAGGCCGAATTTTTGCATTGCAAAGAAGGGCAATGAGGTATTGTAGAACAGGGGTATAGGGATGACTGCAGATGTGCTTTTATACGAAATAATGTTCTTACATTCCTCGCGATCTATATTATTTCTATATTCAAAGCTTTGTGGTGCAGAGGGATTTGCACTCGTGAAGGACACAACCTTATAGACGGAGAGCCAGCGCCGAAAAATTTCTCTGAATTTACTAAAGCCAGTTTTTTGACAGTTGATTACAGTAGTGATTTACATAAACATACCGCGGTCAGTCAAGCGAAGCTTAGGACAGGGAACTAGGGTAGGCTGTCAAAGTTGTCAAGATTACTTAGGAAATGCAACGAGTTTACTAAGGCTGAAAATCGTTATACACGTTATATTTTACATGTAAATAACAGTGATGTTAGTCAGTCAGTTGAATGGCGGAACCGAGCTGGTCAGTCAGCCCCAATATACAGGGTTAGTGAAAAGAATCGGAACGCTTAAATAACTTCAAAATCATTAAAGCTACATTTACAAAATTTGGTACCAGGGGATTTCCGGGCATGCGAAATTGAACCATGATATCGGCACTGTTGCCACATTTCCCAGTTTTGTGCCACACGGAGTCATTTTGTTATCTTAAATGAAACGCCACACTTATTTTTTGTTGCAATAAATTGGGCGTATCAAATTTAGTAAAACACCAAATTTTCAAAATTGTATCTCTTTTAATTGCTGAGATGTGACAACAACGCATTGTGATGTTGTCATATCTCAGCACTTTATAGATAAAATTTTGAAAATTTGGAATCCTACTAAATTGGGCGCACCCAATATGTTGCAATAAAAACAAAAGGTGCGTTCCATTTAAAATAACAAAATGACTTCGTGTACCGCAAAACTGGAAAATCTGGCAACAGTGTCAATATCATGGTTCAATTCCGCATGCCCGGAAACCCCCCGGTACCGAATTTTGTAAATGCAGCTTCAGCGGTTTTGAAGATATTTATGCGTTCCCGTACTTTTTACTAAAAAGCGTTGTTGTCACATCTCAGCAATTAAAAGAGATACAATTTTGAAAATTTGGTGTTTTACTAAATTTGATACGCCCAATTTATTGCAATAAATGGGGCGTTCCATTTAAGATAACAAAATTACTCCGTGTAGCGCAAAACTGGGAAATTTGGTAAAAGTGCAGATATCATGGTTCAATTCTGCATGGCCGGAAACCCCAGGTACCGAATTTTGTAAATGTAGCTTTAAGGATTTTGAAGATATTTAAGCGTTCCGGTACTTTTTACTAAAAACGCGTTGTTGTCACATCTCAGCAATTAGAAGAGATAAAATTTTGAAAATTTGGAGCCTTACTAAATTTGATACGCCCAATTTATTGCAATAAAAATAAGTGGGGCGTTCCATTTAAGATAACAAAATGACTCCGTGTAGCACAAAACTGGGAAAGCTGGCAACAGTGCCGATATCATGGTTCAATTCCGCACGCCCGGAAACCCCCAGGTACCGAATTTTGTAAATGTAGCTTTAACGATTTTGAAGATATTTAAGCGTTTCGGTTCTTTTTACTAACCCTGTAGGTAAAAAAAAATAAATTACCTGCAATTAATTTACTAAACTCCAAAATTGTTCCAAGGGTGTGAAATCTCGTATTAATCATAAAAAAAATGTTCAGTCAACTATCTTGTGAGACAATACCCGTCAGTCAGCAAAAAAAAAAAAAATATTTCGTTTGCGCGAGGGACCTCGCAGGCGGGCGCGGCACTGCGCGGCGGCTTGCTCTTTTCGTGATGACTAACCAGTAGCGAAACTAAGAGCTCGCAGGGCCCGCAGTTGCGGGGAAGCCCCGTATTTTTGGGGGCCCCGTGGGGCGATTTTACTAATTGCAGCACGGCGGCGGCGGCACGCCTCTAACCCGCGCTATTGGTCATTGCAATATATAATCGTCATTTCAATATATAGTCTACCTCTACTCGACATTCGCGTCTAGGCGCACCAAAATGAAGCTTGAAGCATGTAAATAATACCTTCTCTAATTTGGTATAAAGAGTGTCTAGAAATAACGTCAATATTATTTTTTGCATACGTACTTACCTGGATTTTCCTGCGATTGTTGAATAACGACATCGGTGATCAACTGTGCTAATTGATTATCTCAATTCCGCTGCTCTGAACAAATGCGGGTTGCATGGCAACAAAGTAATAAAGCCGCCTCCGACACGACGCTGCGCCTCGCCGCACGAGGGAAGTGTTTATTAAACACTGACTGACGGGTGTTGTCCCACCAGAGAATTGACTGAATAACTTTTTTATGATTAATATAACATTTTACACCCTTGGAACAATTTTCGAGTTTAGTAAATTAATTGTAGATAATATATTTTTTTACATGTATCGGGGTTGACTGACCAGCTCGGTTCCGCCATTCAACTGACTGACTAACATTACTGTTATTTATATGTAATATATAATATGTATAACGATTTTCAGCCTTAGTAAATTCGTTGCATTTCCTAAGTAATTTTGACAACTTTGACAGCGTACCCTAGTTTCCTGTTCAAGCTTCGCTTGACTGACCACGGTATGTTTATGTACACCACTACTGTAATCAACTGTCAAAAAACTGGCTTTAGTAAATTCAGAGAATGTTTTCGGCGCTGGCTCTTAATCTATTAGACCAGCCCAGTGTAGAATTGCGAAATTTTAGAGTAAGCCTGAATTCATAGCTGTAAAACTCTTTAATAAACTTCCTATGAGTGTGAGATATTTCTGTTTAAATCCTTTTAAAGCAGAGATCAAGAAAGTTTTAAGTTGAAGATTTTTTTAACATTACTAAAACTGTATTAACTATAAAATACACCAATATATCTACTATTATCTACCTCAAATACTCTGCTTCCAGCGGCGAGACCTTTAATGACATTGCCAAACAATAGTGACACTTGTGCCAGGGATTTCTGAATGGTCTGAGTGGCTATTAGAAACGATATCACTTCACCTGCCGAAAGTTGATTAGTAGAGAGCAGGTACCCACCCATGTATAAAGTCATCAAAACTGTACTAAAATAGGAATATTAGGTTCACACTTTAAATATAAAACTGTACTACTATAGCACCGAACATTAACAAGAAACTAGAAGATCCACTCTCAATCGGCACTTTTGATGTAGCGCTTACAAAGACGAGACGCCAGACTTCATACGAGACGGGGTGAAGCAGGCACGAGGCCTGAGCGGTTAACCAGCATTTCACCAGGTTACGCGACGGGGCAAGGAGGGAACTACTGGGGGCGGGGCGCGGGGCTTAGAATAAACTTTCTAGTCTATTGTTAATGTTCGGTGACTATAGTAAGAGACAGGCTTAATAATGTCTAGCATTGGTGCTAAAAGACACATTTTGTGGACAAAACTACAAAGGTAACATTTCTTTCTAGAAATTGTGTTTTGAAAAACGGCATTTAATTAAACAGGCAAATAGCCGGAAAATTAAATTAACTTTTACCATTAAATCTAATTTTTACTAATCTCAGTGAGACAACCTCTACTTGATGGAAATTCATTTTAACGTAAACAAATAAAAATATAGTTTGCACTGCACTAACTTCCACTATATTATTACATAGTGACAATTGTTTCATGACACGGTAACTTCTCTTGACGAAAATTATTTACATATTTTGCAATAATATAGTGGAAATTAGTGCAAACTTGGATTTTTTTTGTTTAAGTTAATTTTTACTAAATTATCCAGGTAGATCAATCAACGAATGGCCCAAAAGGGGGCCTATGAGTGCGTGAGCAGGGACCTAAGCGATATTTTCAGGAACTTGTTCTGGGTACTTAGGGTGTAAATACAGGCTAAAAGTCCTGCCGTCTAGGTGGGGAGCCGGGAGGGAGAGAACATAAGAAAGGTTCAATTTTTGAGTTAATCGCTTATATCTCAAAAACGGTGTATCGTACGGAATTTTCTCTTATATGACATGAAAGCGTATGAAATTTTCTAAAACTCTCATGCCATATACCTTTTTCGAATTCGCAACCGTTGGTGAGCTACACCTTCGTGAAAATTAAAAAAAAATATTACTTTACATTTTTCATCAAACATTCGTTCATATTGTTTAAACTATTCATCTAAGGGTGTATCGTATCGTCCAATAATATGTGTTGCTACACATGAAAGCGGCATATTAAATGCTGTTAGAGAAACACCCCAACAAGTGTATTAACTTGTCATTTTTCACCGTATAGTTTGGTGATAACACCCTGTGTGAATGAGCCATAATTAATTCACGGATATTTAACCCCAGATAAATAATATATTATTTTATATGGAGGAAAAGTGATACTTTTCATGTCGCGCTCGTATTTAACAGCCGAACGGAGTGAGGCTGGTATAGTCCGCCCAGCGGTTGTTGACCCTCGAAATGCATGCAATTGCATGCGTTTCGAGGGTCAACAGCGGCTGGGCGAACTATAATAGAGAGCAAGCCATAGAAAGTAACTTTTCCTCCAAATAAAGTATGCTGTTTTTTCTTCAAATGTCGACAAATTAATGAAAAAACATCTCTTTTTAATAGTAATAATAACTAATTATTATTAAAGATAAGTGGGTTCGCATCAAGGCGGCTTAGACCGGTGTCGGTGAATAGGCACAGGTTATTGCTATAGTAATGTAACATAAAGCTGTCAGTGGACACTGTCAATAATAATTATTTTTTTAAGATTGCGTCTCCGATTGCGTTTTAATTCCGTATTGATAAGCAGTTATTGAGTAAGTTCGATTAAATAATAGCCACTTTGTTCCTAAATGAGTGATTTTTAGAAATGCAGTGCACAAATTGAGTGATAAATACAAATTGTAGTTTAATAAATCTTTGTTGGCGCTTATTTTGTTGTCTGTTTGTATTGTATCTATGTTGCTATGACAACACTTTTACCTCCGCCGGCGGAAAAGTGAAAAGTAAAGCTCCGGCGGAGGAAAAACGAAACTCACGGCCGCCTACACAGTCGAGTAATGACGGATTTACTGGCGTTTGAAGAAAAAAGAAATTTGTTCATTTAAATCAGCATATTTCAGTTCTTTATTACGACTCCTTAGTCCGAACTTGGTTTTCTCGGTATAATAGAGTCCGTCATATGCTATGATTCGAATAAAGCGAAATGACATAGCAACTTTTTCACTCGTAAAGGAAATCGTTCTTAATCGTTTTGAATTCAATATAATTATGTTTGCTTCCGTCAGTATTGTGCAAACAATGACGTATCAAATAAAGAAAGAAAACAATTTCTACCCTTTCAATCTCAAATGAATTCGGCATTCGCGCCACCCCCCACTCTTTATCTGGTCTTGGCGCCAGGCAGCCAGCTAGAAGAAGAAATTAATCTTATTAGTGTGTAGTTTCAACGTTCACTCGAGTAAGAGCGAAAGTTCTCGTTCTTGTCTTCGCGCCAAAAGGTCACACCTAAAGAGGGCTAGAGGGAAGGAGATCAAATGCAATGTTATTATTTTGGTCATGGTTTGTCGATGGTAAATGAGCTTAAGATCTCACCGCCAGAGGGCGTACGTGTCTTATGTGATACGAAAAATACATGGTTTCTTATGGACATAGTGGACATTTTTCACTTTTTCTTTATTGGAAACGTATTATTTCATGTTATTTAACCCCTAACCACAGTTTTAGTGTATACGCTGTACCTTAACCATCGTAGTGCGGTCTCGGTGACGGTAAATTAAAAGAAACACATTTTATTTATGTATGTGTCAAGCCTTCCTGTTTGAAATGGGCAGCCAAGATCTGTAAAAATTGTAAGCATAAATCGTTAGCGATTTTGCTCCATTCGCTAGTTGCAATTTCATTTTTTAGGGGCTATAACTTAAAGTAGTTAATTTTTTTCATCAGATGTTTTTCCACACTTTTTAGAATCTGTTAATAATTTTGCTTAAAATAAGGAGTTTAGTTCTATAGACAATTTTTTGGCGTTTGTGTAAAAAATTAATAAAATATGTTATTCACATTATTTTACATCATTTGTTTTTTGAACAAGAAACTAGGGTAAAATGTTTATCAGTTTTATTTTAAGTTACCCTCTAACCTATAAGAGTATTTGCATTTGCAATGAGCAAAACATTTTATTCTTAATAATTAATATCTGAGAACAATTAGAAATCATTACTGTATTATTCACAAGCATACAGAGAGAGGATATTGATGAATATGATACAAAATTTATCATAATTTTCTTGACATGAAATAAAAACAATCAGGTGTATTCTCAAAATTACGTCTTTTATTTCATGATGCAAAGTACAAAACAACTTCTGCTTAGATTAACTTTGTCCAAACTCATAGTCAATCACATAAACATAATAAAACACAATTAACACCAAGTTTTTTAACAAAAAAAGCGAAATAATCACATATTCTCCATAAGACACCGTGTTAAAAAGTATCAGCTTACAGTGACTTTATACAAGACAGTGACGACAATCGATGTATCGATTTTTAATGGCCGGGCTAGTTTTGCCTCCTTATGGCGGACGAGGCAACATTTTCTTTGTTTACCTCTTATTAACGTGTTCTTTCGGTTGTCCCTTTTTGCCTTATAAAAACGTAATTATTGGTGTAACTTTAGTTTGTTGCAAATATAGTGTGGTTAAAAGCATTTAAGGAGGTTCATATCAACATAAAACTTTAGCGTCTGTGTGTTAAAGAGTGATGAAAGTTCGGATGGAAGTTATAACGAAATATCTATACCCAAAAACAATTTGTCTGGGCTTAATCTTAATTTCAGTGACATGAATTCATTATACAACATTGCGGAATATTTAATCCAAAGTATTAATAGTCGAATATTCAAATAGTAGAATATGTATTAAAATTGTCGAATTTTTTAACTAACGAAAAATTCGAATTTAGAATAGTCAAATATTCGAATACAATTCCGAGCCATAATCTAAATATTATATTTTAAAACAAAGCACATGTTATTATGTATACACGGATAGAGAGCCCAAAGGTTAGATGACAAATGCACTAAAAATCTCGTTTTTTCGTTCCTGCTCCCCGCAAAAACAGAAAATACAGTCTACGAAGCGAATTTTCAATTTTTCTATAGAGTGCTCAAAAACTTGACTTTCAAATCAAAACAATTTTGAAAATGAGTTTTTAAAATAGCAAATTTAACAAAATGTAAATTTAGATTAAGAACAAAAATGCCTTGTACAGAAAACACGAATATTCGAATAGTTAAATATTCGAATACAATTCCGAGTCCTAATATAAACACTAGCAACATTTTAGTCATCTAATGATAATTAATAAATTAAAATCTCAAGAAGCATCTTTCTTCATAAAACTTATTTACTTAATGGCCAAATAACCTACACTACAGCATAAAAAATAAATAGTTATAATTAATTGCTATTTTTAATTTTAAAAATACAAGCCTAAACTATAAAAAAAAATTACTTAGTGTAACATATAGTATAACAATAATTATTATTAAATTTGCAAACTGTCCTAAACACACATCTTTTATTCATAACGGCGATTTTTATCGCAGCTATCCGGATTTTCGATAAAATAGCCTAAATTAAAATTTCGTTTTACCAAAGAAAATAATAGCATTTCATGATTTTAATATCATATTTTATAGGTAGATGTCTGGAAAATAATTAATTTGAAAGTAAATATTATGAATATCCTAATACAGACCCGCCATAAATTTTGCCACCTAATGGCGGATGGGCGGAGCCAAAATTCTATCTGTCGCCTCTGTATCGTATAAAGTCACTGTATATCACATGGGATCGCAGCGCCAACTATGACAAACTTGTGAACTATTACAAAAGTATGACCAGAAATCCGAATTTCGGCCATTGTCGATTGCTCTCCTTCCTTCTAGCCCTCTTTAGTCACACCCGTTTAGGCAATTTCTCCATTTTTATGCACAAATATTAGAAAATATTTAGTGTACCTCTTTTATCTTTGTCCACGTTGGACAAATACCACTTTTGTGCAGTTTAACCCAAATCCTCAAAGCCAGAAACGACGTAGCGTCTCTTTTCCCTTATAGTTGAAGAAAATCAGTAAAATGGCGTCTGCAAACTGGCAGTAAAGGCAAGCCATTCCAATCCCAGCAAAGCAAATACATAGATACAATGTGTGAAGTCTAATAGGCTACCTCTGAGTACGATAACAGGAGAGAAAATAGAATATCAAGGTATTTTGTAGAGTGAAAGGAAAGTTGGAATTTTAAAGACAAAAGTTTAAATTTCACGTAATAAATCAAGACTTTTTAGTAGATATTAACAATTAAGAAACCTTTTGTATATTATTTTCTATGTGAATGAATGAATGAATGCGTGAAATTAATGTATAAATTGTATATATTTTTTACATCTATTGTAAATGCATAATTGCATTATTAAAGTACGTTAACTTTCCTACCTGGTTTCAATTCCTATCTATGTGTAAAACCCCCACCCCCCTATCTTAATACAGTCTACTACTTTACTTGTGGTTAATTATACAGTTAATTAGCCACCTACACCTTTATGGCTTAAAGCAATTAATAAAATTAATTTGTTTCTATCGACCAAAATGCAGTGAACAAAAGTCTTGTTACATGAAAATTTTATTTTAGAGATAATAAAAATAAGACATGTATAACGTAAGTAATATATTCAAGTTTTCATTCTCTTCGACCGTGAGAGTCCTGCAAGGGTTCTTTATCTACAGCATTTTCGGCCTCAGTTGTGGGTGGTTCTTGCTGAAGGGGCTCGACTTCGTCTTCATCGACCTCCTCGTCTAAATAGGCACTCCGTTAAGGCATTTCCCTTGGCAGTGGAGACAGAACAGTTCAGCATTGCTTTCCGATATCCACATTTGCCACTAACACAATCCTTGGTACAGCGGCAAAATATCGTTTTCAGTAGGACCTCCGATGTTGGTGGATGTTCTGTCGCAATTGGCACCAGGGTGTCTCCTATATGTTTCCAACCCCACTCTTGAGGGGCAACTCATTCCCGAGCCACTGCTGCACTTGGTGGTAGTGCGCCAGGAATGCTCCTTAGCTGCGCTCTCAGTTGGAGGGAGGGAGCTGATGTCAGGCTTAATATTTGCCACCGACCTCATGAACGACTGAAAGCTGTACTGGTTGAGGGAGGCTGACTTACTGGTGCCCCATATCATTTGAGGAAGCACATCTTCCCAGCCTCTTCAACGTCGCCGCGAGTGGAAGAAGGGTGATAAAAGGTAACTGCCGCTTTCTTGATGGTTTGTGGCTTTAAGTACAATTTTGAGAAGCTCACCTTGCTTTTCCTTAAAGTTGAAGATGCTGTGTCACAGTCGGCAAACGAATGTAAGAACAGGATGTGTTCAAATCCACGCTGCTGCATATTTTGGGTGAACAGTCCCATTGTTTTAGTTTTCCCTCGGCCGGGTTTTAACAGCAGGATGTCTTGGGTGAGACAAGGGGAAGATATCAAACGAACAGTGAGGTCTACATCCTCACCAACAACAGCCACAGAACTGTAAGTGGATTGATCTATAGCAGTCTTTATGATAAGGACGTCAGCATCATCAGTGGCCTGCAGAATCTGTATCCCATACTCCTGAAGCTTTGTCTGTAGTAAGTAGAAAGGAAGTAGGATTGGACGAAAACTCTTGTTTCACAGGTATCGATGTGTTCCATGTTAAATTGATCTCACCAAACCTCCTCAGCCTGTATCGTCGCCTCTGTTGGCTGAGTTCGAGTACCTATACCAGAGTGCGACTGATTCCAGGATAGTGGTGGTTGACGTAGGTGATATATTCATAATAAATGGTGGCAACGGAGGTATCTTTTTGCCAAACTACTCTATGCAGCAGATATCCTCCATCCACTACTATAGGTATACTATGTTCATCTGAGACAATTGAACAGCCTTATTACATTATTATTATACAATTTATGATAAAATGTCTTATTATTATTATCTTGAAAATAAAATTTGCTATTTTTCATGTAAAAAGATTCACTGCATTTATTATCCCGCTTTCACAAATTATTGGACGATACACACAAGCGATAGTTCTGGCTCAGGAATCAACAGAAATTCATTGACACCACTGCATACTCCCCAAGTTAGGCGTTTAAATGAATATTCCCATATTATTATTTCTGAGCCCTCAATAAAACTTGTCCTTGTCCATGTCAGAGAAAACCAAAACTCCAGAAAAAGAAGACTTATAACCAGCTTCAGTAGATTTAAATAAGAGACTTACCCATTTAAAAACATGTTTGTTCCAGCCTGAAATGCACCAATACCAAACCCAAGGGTCTCATTCAGTACCATTGCTTGTTCTGCTTCTTTTATAAACATGGTACGTTCTTGGTCCTCCATCGCAAATGCTCTAACAGTTCGTATATTGCTGATAGCTTCATCGGCCACTGCTGTACTTTTCTCCACCTATGGATTTGTTATTAAATAAATTCAAGATTATTAATATAATAATGTCTAAAAACCATAAGCTTCCTCATCTGTTTAACAAGATTTTTTGAATTTACAAGCCAATTAAAGTGTGTATGTATATCATATTATGTTACAGATCAACACTGACATACTCACCCACCTGTGCTTGGGCCTTTCTTGATGTCAATCTCAAAATTGAACCAAACAGTGTTCCAATGCCTATCACCGAAGGAATGCACAGCAAAGAAATAAACGTCATATATGGAGAAATAATAAATAAAGACACTGAACAACCAACAATTTGTGTGGCGGCTCGTAGACCTCCAGATATTACTTGCTTCAAACTGCTTTTGAAGTCTTGTATATCTGCTGTAAGCCTGGAAGAGAGAAGCTTAATTTTCGAGAAATATTAATATATAATATTTAGAACTCTATCCAAAAATTAATGTAGCAAATAATATAAGAGTTTATAGGCAACATAGCATAGCACAAATTCAAAAATAATTATTTATTTTACCTTGTAACAATTTCGCCAGTTCTTTGTGCATCAAAAAAGGCAATATCTTGCTTTAGAATGGAAGCAAACAGATCCGACTTCATTTTATAAGCAATTTTCTCTCCTAAATTGGACAGCATCGAAATGTAAAAAAATGTAAAGAAACTCTAAAAAATCAGTATCATGATTACAATTAATAAAACGAGGGGTGATTCACTTCTCGCAATACTGTCACAAACTCACTCGCAATCGCCGAAATCACTATCGCAATCATTCGCAGTCGCTTCGCAATCAACGCAATCGCTTCGCAATCATCGCAATCGCTTCGCAATCCCTCGCAATCCACGCAATCCTTCGTAATCATATCGCAATCCATTCGCAATCGCTCATAATCCACAAAAATGTTCGTTAAAATAGATGATATTAAGTACCAAAGGAGCGGCTACGTGCTAACTGGGTATAGTATTTGTCATAAACACGTATAAAAAATCGTTAGGTATTTTTCTCGGTATTTTTATGGTACGCGTTTGTTGACAACAATTGAATTCATTGTCGTCAATAATACAGGGTGTTATTTAAGTACGTAGCCAAACCTCAGGAGGTAATTCCTCGAGTGATTTTAAGATAAACATATAAACATATGTCCGCACTTTTTCCAAGATACGGGATGTCAAACTTAGAAAAAAAATAGTTTTTTTTTTTTTAAATCTTATAAGATTCTTTTCGTCGATTTTGATAAACTTCGGCAGTAGTATTTACATTGCAAGGAGCTAATTTAGCGATAATTAATTATTTTTAAGTCCATTGGCGTCCCGGAAGTCACTCATTTTTGAAAAATCATATATTTTTTCAAATTTAGCAACTAAAAATACAACTTTCCTATCCCTTGTATTATCTTTGTATCTTGCTTAGTTTTTGAGAAAAAAAATCACCTTTTTTGTGATATAGTCTAGGGACATGTAATAAGTAGTGGTTTTTATTTTTTTTCCCTAAAGAGTAAGAAAGATACGAACATAATTCAAGGGACAAAAAGTTGCATTTTTAGTTTGGGTTAGTTTAGTTAATCCGAAATAGATACCAAAATTAGAAAGAAGTCAACGGCGTACACTACCGTTTTTTTTCTTAAACTTGAACACTCTGTATTTTGGCAACAATGCATTTCCGGACCTATGTTTATATAAACTTTTCGTCCTAAAATCACTCAAAGAGTGAACTTTGGCCGCGTACTTAAATAACACCCTGTATAATACCAGTTCGTATACAGAGTATCTCTTATACACTGCTAGCTATCTGACATGAACTATACTGAACTGGCATTGGAGTGGGAAATCTATACAGGGTGAAACAAATTTGCTTCTCACCATTAGGATCTCGGAAACCATAAGAGATACGAAGTCTGTTATATGGGGGAAAAGTTGCGCAATTTAGAGGTCATCGATATGTGTTTGAGAAATTTAGAGAATTCCGACTACTTCCGGAGATATTCGTAGTAAACCGAAAAGCAGCTATTTCATTTTTATTTTTCCTGACTTTATTTGAAGATATAATATAACACGAATTTAACATTATTATGTGTTTATAAGATGGCAGTATCAAATTTTATTCTGACGTTTCGTGTCCGGGCCCCCATCATCAACTTCATTTCTTTAAATACGGACCTGGATTTTCTATTTAATTTTTTAGAAGCCTTTGTTCTCCCAAAACCAATGATGTCTCACACTTACTAATAAATCAACAAATCTAGATTTTTTCCATAAGAAATAATGTGTTAGACAGAGATAGGGCAATCTTTTCTGACTCGATTTCACTTATGAGAATATTTGTTACCGCTATTGGACAAGTGTGATACATCGTTGGTTTTGGGAAACCAAAGGCTTCTAAAAATGATATAAAAAACACAGGTCCGTATTTAAAAAAAAAGTTGATGGTTGGGGCCCGGACACGAAACGCCAGATTTCAAATATGATACTACCGTCTTGTAAAGGAGAAAAAATGGCAACAATAATGTTAAATTCATTTTTTATTTTCCTTTAAATAAAGTCAGAACAAAATTAAAATAAAATAGCTGATTTTCGGTTTATTACGAATATCTTTGAAGGTAGTCGGAATTTTGTAAAATTCTCAACGGCATATCAATGACTTTTAAATTGCGCAACTTTGTCCCGATTTAACATACTTCGTATCTCTTATGGTTTTCGAGATCCTAATGGTGAGAAAATAGTTTGTTTCCGAGTTTGTTTCACTCTGTATTGTAGAAAAAATAAATTTGACGTTCCGTTTAAAATTTGACATTTGGCTATGCTGGTAGAGAAAAATCTGAATGAGTGACAACACTGCCGATATCATTTTGAAATCAGGAACTTCGGATAATCCGAGGGATCTTAATTATGTCGCAAAATTTGTGGTTTCCAAATAAAACAGGGGTTTCCAAACTTATGCCACACTCTATATGTGTTCCACTGCTACATAAATAAATCTGACGTATATTTAGTAAGACATTAATTTTGTACTCCCACTCGACTTTCCACTGATACACCCCTGTATGAGAAATTCCAGCACCATCAGTTTTAAATTTTTAATTAAGTAAACGATATTGTTCCGAGAAAAACCTACATATCGATTTTTATAAAGATATCTGAAATACATAATTTAAACTCGGTTTTAAAGATCATAGATAAAAATTATAATATGGCTTCCAAAATATTTTTTATATGTACCGAACCAAGGTATGAACACAGAAGCGCAAATGCGTAAAAATAGTTTTTATTTAATATCATTAATATCTTAACTATGAATATGAATCCGAGTATGAATCTCGGTATGAATCAAGATATAGAGGGGCAAACGGTAAACGAGGAGCACAGGGGACAGACAAGATATTGACAATGAAAATAATGCATTTGAGGCATTTTAAGGTATTACCACAGATTACTCCTATCTGTGGTATTACTGAGTTAAATATTAAGGAGCAAAAAAGAAACAAAGGGAAGATCGTTCTTTTCTAGGTGTTAAAGTCAACAAAGAAATGCTAGTAATGAAATCCACTCGTTTATTGGCACTTTTCTAACAAGTTAGGAAGACTTTCAAGCGAATGGGGGGTTCCTTGAAAAACAAAAATAAGAAGTAAAAGGAAAATAAAATATCAACAAAGGCTCTATTGATATACGTTTGGAAAATTATTATGCAGTATGTCATGTTATTTACGGACATGGTACATTGGTAGAGTTGTAGAGGATGGATTGATAAGAGCTCCAACAAAATTAAATTCCTTAAAGTCGTCCCTCGACACCTATTTGGCCAAAAGAGAAAAATGAAGACATTCAAATAGTGGAAAATAAGTTCACATTTTATGAGCCAATACTACTAATGAAAAATGAGCATTTTTATTTAAAACGGCATCAAAAATTAGAAATCGAATAGAAATTTAAGGCTGCAAAAAATAGCTTCAAAGATTATTTGTAATTAAATGCACAAGTTCCTATTTGTGATTTTGGCTGTTTTTCTGACCTGCTATTTTTGAACTAGACCATTTTAAATTTAATTTATTGAGGTCAATTTTACGTATTGGGGTCATACTTACCTATGTTTTTAAGTTTTTTTTTTGTATTTTTTGATATTATTTTTTTTTATATTTGTATCTATTTTGCATTAAAGCACAGTCTAATCCAAATACGCTATGTTTTTTTTTCTGTTTATCTTATAATAAATTTGAAACAAACAACTGAGCATCTAAAAGCAGTGAAATAGGACATCCTGTATACCGGGTGACCGCGAGATTACTAACCAGGCGTTTTATTTAATTATACAAAAAGATATCAATACGAAATATGGGGAGCTTACCGGAATGTCCATCAAGAAAAGAATAGGAGTAAAAGCAATAATTAATGGGTCATTTTCGATCCAACCAGAAATACTAGAAACTTTGTTATTTAAAATGAAATACCAGACAGATTTTTGCGATATATTAACTATTAAACTACTAAAACTTTCGCTTTCAGTTTACCTGTAGATAATCCGGAAATGTTTAAATTTGACACTTAACCAGCATCCACTTAAATAATTTTAGTAGCACGTCCTGTATCCGAAACTATCATAAATAGGTATAGGGAGGGTTACATGACTTAGATTTTGATGAATAGGTAAAATCGAAAATAGCAAAAATATACAGGGTATGATCAGAAGTGATTAATTACTGTTTTTACGCCTACTTTTTTCCCTTATAGCCGTTCCTGTAAGCTCCCTAAATCTCAAAGTATATATTTCTAATGAAGTTAAAAACGCCTGATCAGTGGTCGGTATAATCTCGAGGTCACCCGGTATACCTATATAATTTTTGAACCAAAACATTCAAGAGATTTCCAAAAGGCCACAAATAAGCGATTTCATTTTGATATTACCTAAAATTATCCTGTTCACAAAGTTGTCATAAACATGAATCCATTGCCAGAACCATGTCTCTGTGCTCATTGGTTAGATTCATAATAATTAACAAAATATAATAGATAAACTACCCTAGAACTTTTGTATTTCTTTTTTAATTTTTAGGATAGCTTTTAATTGGGGCTCAAAATTTGAACGTGGTTGATAATGTAAAATATTTTATCTCTATTGATGATTTTTGTTTAATCAAAGTCCATGTTTTAACAATTCTAATTTCTATATTTTCATATTGAAGAATATTTCTAGTTTCCATAACAAACCTACCTATAGTTCCCTAAACCCGAGCGTAAAACTAAGTATACGTTTTGCAATTTGCAAGACACTTTAAAAGAATATGAAAACGCTTTCGCAATCTTTAGAAATCCCTCGCAATCCTTTGGGAGTCTTTCGCAATCCTTGGAAGTTCTTCGCAATCCTTGGAATTCTCTCGCAATCTTATACACAAACTCGCAATCTGTCGCAATCCGTCGCAATCTTTCGAAATCCCTCGCAATCTTTGGAAATCCCTCGCAATCCCTTACTTTTCGCAATCTTGTCACAAATTTTACCCTAGTGAATACCCCCTCGTAATAAAACGGATTTTGAAGAACTTACAAATTAAGATTAAAACGGCTTTCTGTTGCTTTCAAGCATATCATTATTATTTATCTGTTAGGTAGCCTCTTAATATCGAAGAAAACTGAATTACCTGCCCTATATACATTGCCACCAACTTCAGCGCTGGCAATCTCATTTCTGATATAAACAGTTTGCTGTCATGCTCATTACTAAATCTTGCTAAAACATTTATAACGCCGCCCATAACTTGAGGGATTTGTATGTTTAATAACGCTACAACTAAAGCTCCCTGAAAACAAATAAATCAGTCCGAATCCAAACGTCTTAGAGAAGAGACCATGGGTCTTATGGAAAAAATGCACTAGAAATGGTATATTTCATAGTGTAGGATAAGCCAATTTTTTTTTTGATGAACCATTTTTGAGCCAAGTTTTGTTTTAGGTTAAATTGGCTTAGAACCACTAACTTACACTAAGTACTGCTTGCCCAGGTGAAACGAAACAGAAAAATAAGTACATTTTAGCAGCTCAGACAAAGGTACTGGTGCAAGGTTGCCAAATGTTGCACATTTTCCTATGGGAGTAACACAGAGTGATTACTTAGTGAATATAAGGAAAGATTTCGCATTCACATATTCCAGATAGTACTGAAACGTCTCTATGGCACTTCAAATCAAACAATAAAATATCATGTTGAATTAATTACTACCAATCTTTCTTCTTACCACGAAGTACCCAACGACGGCAATTTCTCACTTTACATCTATAATTTTATTTAATAAATTCAATTTCCTGTAAAAATGTGAGTAATTCTTTAGCATTCTTATTAATAATGTCAAACATTTGATCAAGATTTGGCACATTAATTTCAAAAACAAAAAACACGCTTTTTGAACTTCATTCAGTCATTCCTGATGAAAAGCATATAAAGTAATTAGCAACGTCAAAGAATTTACATGCAGGCACTAGTAACATAAGATGGTATGTGTCAAAATTAACCCACAATATTGAATTTGTTAAATTTTCTTAAATTTTTACATTACAAATGTATTTTAATCAACAATGGTGTTTTAACTAGGTTAATGCAAACCTATGGAAGGTAAAAAAGTGTTTAAATATTGCACCAAGTGGTGCTCTAAATTTGTGTGGAATCTCAAATTTTGAATGTTTTTTTTTGGGCTTAAACTACTCTATAAGACATGCCCTCTCTAAGTGCAATTTTTTTTGCAAAAGACCTTAGATTATATACCTATCACCTAAAAATTAAGGTTGTTGTTAACAAATTACTTACAATAATTGCGGCTAAAAAACTCCAAATATGTGGTTTTAAATATTCCCAAAATTTTTTCCAGTCAAATCGTACAATTTTATCATCATTAGATCTATATCCTGCCAATCTGGAATTACGTGCATCACAAAATGCTACAGTTCTATTATCGTAATAACATACTTTCACAAAACCATAACCAGTGAGCAATATTCCAAATTTTGGCAGCAATGATGTCGTTGAATTCGATGAACAAGGTCCAAGTTTAGAACATGTTTTCGCAAATTGTTCCTTAGGAACTTGAAAATATCTCGAATTCAGAGTATTACACCTTCTGGAAACATCTCTAAATAAAATACAAGTGGGTTTAATCTGAAATGTAATCAGTATTTAATTAACGTAGAAACATGATTAATACCTACCTAGAGAGCCGGCTGGTTGGCCGAAGATTTAAAGCATATTTCCACAGCATTTTACTAATCTTGATAAAGAAAAAATGAGTAAACACTGTACACTACTATCCTTTAAATATTAACATTATAAATATTTTGCTCTTGTTATGCTATATTTATTTGCACAAAAAAAATTGAAAAGCTAGGTTAGAAGCTTAAACCTTCCTCATTTTTTTTTGGTTGGCGTTTGCCTTGATAATAGAGGCAGTGTGCTAGCTCACTATTCACATCTAGCGAGCACAAAACGTTGCGTGGACAAGATCATAGATCTCCAGAGTTGTTTTTCACTTCACGCATGGCCTTCCGCACGCTCCAGGGCGAAACCAAACAAAACTAATCCAAGGCATGCCCAAAATCAAGAAAAATACTTTTTACAAACATAACTTAAAAAAGCATGTTTTGCCACTGGAATACGACCCGGGCCGGCATATCACAAATACATCATCCAACCACAGAGCTACGAGACAACTTTGGGCCCTAAAGATATGGTGTTTGTTAACAATGTGCGCGCAACTCTGAAGACCTGTGACCAGGGTGTCGGAAACGTCTACTGCAAGCAACACTTATAAGTCGTACTGATAGTTGAGTGAACGGGACTTGGTTTGTTTACTATTAAAAGGATTTGTTTGAATGTTTGGTGTGTCATTCTGAAGCATCCAACGGATTCTTCCGCCTGACGAGTCCTGGGCTTGCGCATGCATCATAAACACATTTCTGACAAATTTATGATTCAGGGAATTGCTTTTAGCGGACCTCGTGGCTCAGTTGTTAGATGCTGCGTTTTTGATACGGCGGCCCGGATCTTTTCAAGGTTGCGTTTTAAAAAGTTTTTATCTTGATTTTGGGCATGTTTTGGGTTGGTTTGATTAGTTTTGGCTGGTTGAGCCCCGGAGCGAGCAAAGCGAGCGGAGGCCGTTGCATGAAGTGAAAAAAATACAAATGTGAACGTAAACATTGTGATGCGGGACTCGTTAGCCGGAAAGGCTCGTGTAGAATAAAATATCTGCTCACGGTCCAGTACAAGCGTCTAGATCATCTACTAACTTTTAGATGCTAAAGCTGCGGATATGCATAATTGCCGAATGTAACAGAATTATCCCTTACTTTACGTTCTAGCTAAATGCTTTTAACATCTCTGGTGGTGTAGTAGTCAGACGTTCTGCTTGTCATTCGTACGCCCTGGGTTCGATTCCCGTCGGTCGCAAAACATGTTATGTTTACTTTTTTTAAGGTTATGTTGTTTTTTTAATAATCTATTTTTTTCTTAATTCTGGGCATGCCTTGGGCTAGTTTTGGTTAGTGTTAGTTGGTTGCACTCCCGTAGCGAGCGAAGTGAGCGGAGGGCCAACTAAAGCCATAATAATACCTATTCTTGTTTCGCCATTACGCATATCCGCAGCTTTTGCATCGTAAAGTTAGTGGGTAATTCAGACTCTTGTCGGTCCACTCATTTGCTTCCAACAGGTATAGTGGTCCAGTGGTTAGATGCAGGACTTGTAATGCGACGCACCGTGTTTAATTCCCGTCAGTGGCAAGACTTTTTTTTATTGTTTTTTAAGGTTGTTTGTAAAAAGTTTTTTACTTCATTTTGGGCATACTTTTAGTTAGTTTGGGTTAGTTTTGTTTGGTTGCGTCCCCGGCGCGAGCGAAGCGAGAGGAGGGCCTTGCGTGAAGTGAAATATTAGATATTTTAAAATAGTAAAGAAACCCTCTAAATACTAAACAAACCAAGTCCTGCCCATTATGGTTTATGTTTATAATCGTTGATCGCTAGAGGCGAGTCAACTCATTGCGATTGTCAAGATTACCTTGTATTACAAATTAGTGGCCTATTAAACATCGTTCAATAAATTAATGAGTCAAGGAAAGCCACTTAGTAGATGTTTCCCGTACCACATCAGAGGGCTTCGGAGTTACGCGCGCATTACATTGTTGACAAACCCTACATCTTTAGGGCTTAGCTAACTGCTGTCAACTGGTCCGTAGTTCAGTGGTTGCTTGCTGAGTCTGCGATACCGCGGCTCAGGTTCGATTTCAGTGGCAAGACATGTTTTTTGATTTTTAATAATATGTGCAAAAAGTTTTTTCTTCATTTTGTGCATACCATGGGTTAGTGTTGGTTAGTTCCTGTTGGTTTCACCCCCGTAGCGAGCGGAGCGAGCGGAGGGCCATGGGTGACGTGTAATATTAGAAAAATTTGTCAACAATGTGATGCGCGCGCAACTCTGAAGCCCTCTGATGTAGTACGGGCAACGTCTTGTTTCTACCTTAATCATTGAAAATCTAAAAAGTATGCACACATACTTTTTCAAATTGCCAATAAACAAAGTAGAATATCTAATAATAGGCGGAAAATACCATGGATCACTATGTATATAGACAAAGATAGAGTCTTGTATGAAGCCACTGTAATATAGGGTATTGACGGTATTGTGATCCTTCTTTGACATATTAGTTTAATCATTGTTTATATAAAGCAAATGAACGATATCTATAAGAGAACCAATTTGCCCCAGAGTCAGAGTGAGACCCATAGAAGCGGATAGGTACACCGATTACAAAAATTGGCGCATGTTCAGGTTTCGACACATATTTGGCAACAAAAGACGTTTAATTTTCGGCGAATGGCTTGCAGTGAGCCTGGTGGTCTAGTGGTTAGATGCTGAGTTTGTGATGCGGTGGCAGACACAACTCTAGGCGGCGCGGCGGTCGGGTTCGATCCCCGTGAGCGAAAAGCTCTTTTTAAAGGTTACGTTTGTGAAAAGTTTTGTCTTCATTTTAGGCATGTCTTGGTTTTTGTCGGGGGGGCTATGCGTGAAGTGAAATAATAGTGAACATTTCATAGGAATCATATCATATACATGCGCGAATTTTCGCAATGGGTGCACCTAGACACTTGTGAGACCCATGTGACAAATGCCACATTGTCACAGCGATTGTGAATAATTTAAACTAATGCATATCGGACCCCCTTGAATAAATTGACGAACATTTTTAATTCTTGACTTCGTTTGAACGCAGTGTCGCAACCTGCGTTTGTGTTTGTCAGATTGTTATTAATTTACTTGCGAGCGGGTCAAGGTTTTAGATGTTTTATTTATTTAGATTCCTGCGAGCAGTTTCAAAGGACTAAATATTAATAATAATAATAATAATAATAATAATGATAATAATAATAGGAGTAAGAGAGCTTTTTGCAGGGGACAAGCGGACAAGTGAATTATGCAGTTTTGTGGGCTCACCTTCACGTTTTTAAAGACAGCATAATTCGGCGTTTTACGGTCGAAAAGAAAGACATTTAGCTAATTTAAATAAATCTGCTATGTTAACATAGTAAAATCTATGGCTGTGATAGCCGTAGGTAGCTACTTTATACAATATGTACAATGGTACGAGAGCCTAACGTATATACAGTACCTACACGAAAACAGTACCTACAGTACCTACAGGAAAATACGAATATTACGAATCGTGACATGTTGGAATTTGGAATGTCATTACGATCTCCCCCTTAGATTAGGTACTTTCTTTCCTTGTCTAAGATCTTCCCATTATATATTTATCTATGATTACATGGGACACGGAATCAATTATAATTATATTTATTTTTTTATTTTATTTTATTTTATTTATCAACGGGCCTTACCCACTATCAGTACAATCCATGTCAATATAACTATAAAATTACTACTATTCACGAATATGAATCTGTAATACTATATAATATCATTAATTTAATATAATTCAATACAATTCAATTTGCCAATAACATAAGTATATAATAAAAAATAATACCAAACATCACATCTCACAGATTAAAAATTCCAAACACTAAACACTAAGTAAATAAAACCTATCTTTGTATATAAAACAGCAGACTTATTTAACTTATCACATTATATCACCCAATTAAGTTTCAAGTTTCAACAGGCCCACAAATCTATCAAAGTTGTAATCGAAAAACTCAAGCCTATCTGAACAGGAATTAGCCAATCGTGTCACCCGTGGTATGAATGAATTCAATCCTATGTTAGTACGCTTAAAAACTGGCTGAAACGTAAAATGAGTTCTAGTGTTCCTACCGGGAACTGCCAGCCGAACTGAGGACAACAATGTGGGACAGTCCACCATAAAATTAACAATTTTAAAGAGTAGTTTAAGATCTGCCTGATCTCTCCTAACACTCAATGTTGGCAATGCAAACATGTCTTGAAGTAGCTTGAAATCATAAGAATAATTATTTCTAGGTGGAATGTTTGATTTAAATGCCAAATATCTGAGAACCCGTTTCTGCACCTGTTCAATCCTATGAATATGACAAACATAATGAGGGTTCCAAACCGATGAACAATACTCTAATATAGGTCTCACCAGGCCACAGTATAAAGTTCTAACCGCATATGCACTACTAAAGTCCGATGTAGCTCTCCTAATAAAACCAACCATACCTTATGCCTTGGAAACTATGGTGTCAATGTGGTGAGTGAAAGATAGAGAGGAGTCCAAGCCAACTCCAAGATCACGAATAATCGAGACCTGAGATAATGGTAAATTTTTTATGGTATAGGTAAATTCTGTCTGATTACGCTTTTTTGTAAATACTATGGAGTGGAACTTTGCAATGTTTAACTCCATTGCATTCATTCCTATCACACCATTTGTCTAGTCTGTCAAGATCCGACTGCAGCCTAAAACAATCCTCCAATGAAGACATTGCAAAGTAGAACTTCAAATCATCTGCGTAACATAGAAACCTTGAGAATCTAAAACACTTTGCAACATCGTTAATAAACAGTATAAACAATAAGAGACCCAAGTGGGACCCTTGGGGGACCCGAGAAGGATTAGGAATTTGCTTAGAGGTGTAAGAATTTATTTTCACAATCTGGAATCTCTCTCTGTAAGGTAGCTAGCCAGCCAGTCCAACAAGGTACCATGAACACCAGCCTCTCTCAATTTATCGAGTAATACCTGATGATTGACCCTGTCAAACGCCTTGGAAAAGTCGCTGTAAATGGCGTGAACCTCCGCACCTCCATCCAAAACGTCCGACAAATAGTCAACAAAGGTCAACAAATTTAGTTCAGTAGACCTCTTACCAAGAAAGTCAAACTTTTCTACTGTTCATCAACAACTGTTAGCCCCAAAATATCCCTCAAATGAGCAGAAACGATTTTTTCGAAAAGTTTTGGGATTGTAGTGAGGTTACAAATTGGTCGATAGTTAGAAATATCCGCCTTGTTTCCTGATTTAAAAATAGGCTTAAGATAACTCAGCTTCCAAAAATCCGGGAATATGCCTGACAGCCTGACGCAAGCTACTCATTAAACATAATACACAGTGGCCGAGAGAGAACAAAATCACAAGATCTTAAAAGCAGAGGTGGTATCCCATCCGGCCCAGTTCCCCTGTTTACATCGATCATAGTCATTTCCTCATAAATTGCTGAAATAGGTATAACAATCTCAGTGATACAGATGTGATTACAGGAAGGCACACTGTGATTGCTTTGAACTTTTTTGTCAGTATAAACTGACGGAGAATAATCAGCAAAAAGATCAGGCAGATCGGGACCAAGATGGCACTGATTATTATTAAAAAACATTGAAGGTGGTAACTCGCCTCCATTTCTTCTACTGTTAACAAAACTCCAAAATTGTTTCACGTTCAGTTAAGCACAATTCAGAGTCTTGTACATATAACTGGTAACAAGTACAAGATAAGTTCTTACATTACATTCAGTTCTAAGCCTGCTAAAGTTTATATAATCATAGATGGATCCTGTATCTCTAAATAATCTGTGAGCCTGCTTTTTTTGAATTATCAGCTGCTTCAGCTCCGATGAAAACCACAATGGAAATTTGCGTTTAGATACTTTTTTCTGTGGTACTAGGGCATTAATATAGAAGTATAAAACATCATAAAAAATATTTACCATATCATTCACGGTATGAGGCAACAACAATTCATCCCAATTCAATTGACCTAGACAATCATTTAACAGAGCTAAATCCGCTGACTTAAAATCATAATAAAACATGTCAGCCTGTGGCCCACTAGTATTTGTACAATTCACACAGTTCTGGATCTCAAAACTTAGTGGAGGATGATAGCCATCAGCTGGGACAAGAGCCTCATCGCTCAGCGATACCAAGGTGGTTGCATCAGTAGACAAAACCAAATCCTGCCTGTATTGTTTGTGACCCTATTTAGCTGGTACAAATTGTGAAAATCACATGAGTCAGCAAACAACATGACAATGTCAGTAAACTGATTGCCGTCTCTCTCGTCAGCAACCGGCACAGAACAGTATTCCTCAGTTCTCCAGTCATAGTAGGGCATGTTAAAATCTCCACAAATTCACACGGGTGCCTCATGTTCATCCATAACTGCCTCCAGTGTAGAATAGAAACTCTGATACTTGGATATTGGCGAGCGGGGTGGTAAGTAAGCTGCAGCCAGTACAGTCGAGTCAGAGCCCGAGCCTATTTTAACAAACAATTGTTCGACATTATTGGATGTCTGTAGCAAGGAACTGTTTAAGTCGCTTAACACAGCTATCAATGCACTGCTTGTGTCACATCGATAAACATTATAACCAATTAGACCCAATTCGTATGATCATTTATATCGTTGGTTAGCCATGTCTCTGCAAGAATAATTACTGAATAGTGCACATATATACGCTAGTTCAATATGGTATTATGAAATATGTTATAGCGTTCTAACAATGTTATCTAATAATTTTTTTTTCACACAGATTAGATACTTCAAGACATACAGGGGTGGTAAAGTTAAGATAGTGAGAGATGTCAATTGCATTTTGTCTATAAGAGTATTTAAATTATAAGCATTATGAGCTGTGGTATCGACAGCGTGAATTATAAGTTTGTAGTTGGTGGATGTAGATTAAAATTAGCAAAGGACTCATGCAGAGGAAAAGACACCGGTCTTCCTCCAAAGAGCGTCTTCTGGAATATATTTGTCAGACAGCTTCTTACCAATGCAGCCAATGCCGCACTCTGCTAAATTTTGTTTGCCAAATCCATAAGACTTCAACTTAAATAGAAGCACCTTACAACAGAGGATTGATTGCATCATTGCTCCTACGTACTGACTCTCTTCAAAGTCCTCGACCATACTCAACTGTATACTCCACTATTGGCCTCCTAAATATATTGTATTATGATAATTATGTTCCTGTTCATTTTTATTTTCAATATAGTTTATTTTTTCGGAATCATCATTGCACATAGTAAAAGTTTAAGTTTAAGATCCATGATTAAAGCAAACAAAAGGAAAGAGCTTGTTGAAAAATCTGTCCAAAAGCTGAGTATATTGACTTTACCATCCATACGCATATTTCAACTAATTAAAGATATTAGGTAAGTAGGTACTTGTGAAAAACTCCGAAAAAATTTTGGCGCATCAGTACGCGTTTAAATCTCGATCTCCATTTTTTTTTTGGAACAACAATATCAAGAGATGTTTTGTTATCTGCAGCATGCCTATATTTTGACTGTCGTAACACGTATGCCTGTAATTATATGGTGTTTATTTTTGTTCTATCTTGAGACAATTGTTATTTTTAGACAGGATTTTTATTTCGTCTTATAATATAATTTAATGTCATGTCCCATTTTGCTATTTTATTAATAGCCAACTAATTTTTTATATTTTCTGTAAGAGCTGCATAACTGCAATGATACTGATTGATTGATTGATCTTTATCAAATCTATACCAAGTATGAAACATAATTTAAGATAAATAAAAATAAAATTGTAATTTAAAAAATTACTGAATATTACAACAAGCGCAAGCGTGTGAATCTATTAACACGTTTTACGAAGTTCGAATCACACTGGAATCGACGTGCCTCGAGCGAACGGAAGGCTCCGAATTCGAAGTTGCGAAATTATATTTTCGCTAAACTTGCCGCGAAACTCACGATTTGTGCAACAGTTTTGAAAATGACATTTTTGCCTATTTTTCCTGCGTTATACGTTATGGAATTACAATGGTGAGTAATATGAAAAATAAAATGTTATTATTTTAATATTTAGTGTAATAATTGCTAAAGATGGAAGAACTATGGAGTTTTTAGAGGCTATTATCTAACTAATAAAAAATCTCCTTTATAAAAAAACGGTACCTATTTCTCTTTAATGTCTCTAAATTGAACAAGATCCCTATTATGTTTCTTTATTATGCCTCCAATATACTGGTTAATTCCTAGCAAACCGTAATAAAGAAAAAGGAACGCCATGCAAGATATGCTGAGAGTGATAATTTTGGTCCAATTCAAAAATGAAGCAATTCTTTTCGAAAGATATTCTCTTTAAGAGTATTTTCACCGTGTTCTGTTCCTTGTTTTGCCTTCAAAGTGACAACTGACAACCTCTTTTTGAAGTGAAAACTTCTTTAGGCGCGTTTAGCGTTTTTTCCTAGGTACTGACATAAGTTGAGCCGTCACGCGGCACGCGTCACGCTCGGAGCGGTCACGCGCTGATATGTATGTAACGCTTTCATAATATAATTGAAGTTTTCACTTCTATCGGGTGATCTTAAGCACACACAAGTTCTTTTTTGTGATGTAATCTGTCAATTTCAGAGCGTTATTAAAATAAAAATATCAGATTGTGAGTACAGAATATATCAAATATTTTAATACGTTCTGTTTTTGCATACCTGTTCACTACATTTTCTCTATATTTTTTGCTCTTCACGCACGATATATTTATTTAAGTTATATTTTATTGTATCTGTTTTAAATATCTGTGTGTTATTATAACACTGAAAAACTAACTTACTTAGTGCTTTCCTTAAAAAATAAATTAAAGGTACCAGAAGTTTATATTAGGTTTTGGAACAGTAAGAGATTCGGCATCGTTAGTAGTTTATACTACACTGCTCCAATAAATTAACGCACCACCAAAAAATAACCAAAAGTAAATTTTTGTCCAAACTACTTGCTCGATTTGAATGAATTTTTTTTTTGCGTGAGGTTGACTCTCACAGAAAGTTAGTGTACTACTGTATTTGCATAAAAACTTATTTTTCTATAAATACAGGGTGTTGCAATGATAACAAGTTTTTTCATAAAATTTGTAACACCCTGTGGAGTTCAATAGTTACAATATCAACTTAAAATTAAAATCAAAATGTAGCTTTATCCTTTTGGAACATTTTGTTTTTTGATTTACTCTATTATCTTGGTCACAA
>MU184065.1:105661-117004 GCA_016904865.1 Pissodes strobi | reverse complement strand
AAAAAACAAAATGTTCCAAAAAGATAAAGCTACATTTTGATTTTAATTTTAAGTTGATATTGTAACTGTTGAACTCCACAGGGTGTTACAAATTTTATGAAAAAAACTTGTTATCGTTGCAACACCCTGTATTTATAGAAAAATATGTTTTTATGCAAATACAGTAGTACACTTACTTTCTGGAAAAGTCAACCTGTCATTCAAAAAAAAAATCGTTCAAATCGGGCAAATAGTTTGGACAAAAATTTACTTTAAACTTTTGGTTATATTTTGGTGGTGCGTTAATTTATTGGAGAAGTGTACATCTTTTCAATTTTTTTATTACTTAACAACAATGAGTGAGTGCTTTTGATCATGTAACCCAAACTAATTAGGTTTTTTAAAGAGATTGTAATAACGAGAGGTTTTTTACTATTATAAAATAAAAAAAAAATTGCGAAACTGAGTGAAAAAAGATCATAATGAAAAAATGACAAATTTTTAACATTTTGAGATGGTCAAAGTTATTATTTCTATTATTTCGGCAAGTTCATACTAACTTTCTTACTTTAAGTTGCAATAAGATCTCAAAATGTAGTGCATTATTGTTAACGTATAATAATTGTAGACGTAGTTGAAAATTTGTATCCAATTTTTTTAAGATTTCCGATTCGTTGCCGATTATTTTAGCGGCATTTTTCAAGTGTATTACCTGAAGTGAACCGTTTCATATCACCCCCATAAATTAAAATTTCCACAACCTTATTCGAATATCTAATTCATTTCTATTTTTTTGTGTTTGTATTTATTCTCTGTTTGCTCAACTGCGCGATTCGACTTACGATCCAGTGGCGAGAAACAAAAAAATTCATTTAAATGTTTATAAAAAATTGAGCGAGTCTGCTAGTACTCGAGACACTGATGTGTAAATATATCCTATATCGACATCATCGACATGAAAATCTAATGCCACCTTAAGCCGCATGACGCCTGAATATAGGCAACCACTTATTTGGAATGGTTGCCTATATTCTGGCGTTAGAAAGAACACGTTTTTACACTAACGGCCACACACTGCCTGCAAAACCCTTTCCCGTCACAGATACCGCCTGACGCGCATTGTTTAATGTTTCCATTTGTAACGTTTGCATTAATATGCCTAATATTACACTTTACGCTTAACTCTCCGCTCGCTTCGCTTACTACAGGGGCGCAACGAACACAAACTAACCATAACTAACCCATGGCATGCCCAAAATCAAGAAAAAAACTTTTTGCAAATATAACCTCAAGAAAATAAAAATAGGTTTAAAACTAACGGTAAATATCAACGCGAGCGAAGCCGTAGGTATAAGGTAAGTGTCCAATGTTCTTTACTATACTTCTTAAAATATCTATATAAAATTTCATGATGATCGGTTGAGTAGTTTATGCGTGAAAGCGTAAGAAACAAACAAACCCATTCACATTCCTAATATTAGCTAGGATTCTTTAATAATACTTACTGGCAGCTTCAATCGGAGTGGATTAATTCACTGTACAAATTTGACACGAAAATCTAATGCCACCAGGAATAACATCAACCTATGGACACAGCTTATTCACTACCAGCTAGTCATCTTGGGGCGGCATTGTTTGATTTGGGAAAGTTAAAAACCAAATTTTGCAAATTTTAGAAGAGGGCCGTGACTCAATATTGATTTAAACGTCTAGGCATCTGAATAATACTTTTGACAGTTATTTTAATTTAAAATATGATATTTTACCGTCCAAAATCTCTTTTAAAACGATTTTAACTGGCAAAATTGTATACAAATCTGAAATTTTCGGATTTTTTAGGGCGATAGCCGTGGCCTTGGACGAATTTGTCGTGGATTTTGAAGGGAAAATTCATTTTAAATTCAACCGTCAATTAAATATAAGCTGTGCCATGGATCCAAATACACTGCAAATATAATATAATGAAAATCTAGCACCACCCTAGCGGCTAGCTTTTTAGAAACGCCATTTGAGTCGTTGCAATCGCGGCCGTCCTCGATTAGTTTTTTCCTCAATACGTACGGATTATAATGTCACATCTGTTTACACATTCCGTCCCCACATTTCCGTTCCATTTGCCGAGATTTACCCTCATACCGCCGCGTAAGATGTTTACACATCAAAAATATCTTTATTTGATAAAAGTTGTTGCTTTTAATTAGCTGAATCCTTGCACGCCTGGTACTCCTGCCTCATATCTACCGATATATAATTTCCTAACGGCATTTTCAGGAATAAATTTAAATAGATATTACAAAAGAAGAGGATTTTGATTAGTCCATGAAAAGTTTTAAGAGTATTTGGTACTCTTCTTCTATGCAGAATATAGTTCAATTGAACTTGGTGTAAGGCCAATCGTAGGGAATAAAATTTAACACATTCTAAGAAAATAACACTTTAGACTGATTTAGGACGGGAGTGTTGAAATATAAATATTTAATTACAACATAAACCTATTTAGAAGGAGAATTATACAACATAACTAATAGAATGCAGATTTTTAAGAAATAATCCAAAACGTTTATCACTCAAATATTAGCGATAAACATTACTTTCTGTGAACAAATATCGGAAATATGTCAAACAAATAAGAAGAATATTTGCAATTTCGACAATTGCTAGACTAATGCTTGGTTTACGGCAATTCTCATTTAATTTAATGTGCGTGTTTCTCTATATTATTTTAATCATCAGTTTCACAGCTAACAGTTTGGCAGACAATCGTTGTGTTGGCGTTAGAATTTTTAAATTCCGTGCTGTCTAATCCGACGTTAGTTTAGTTTTTAGCGTTTTTATTTAAAAAACCTTAATTAACATTAAATCTTGCTGTCAGCGAGAGCTGGTTGCTGGAGAAATTAAATGCTTAGTATTTGATGTCTTTGTGTGTTACCTAGTAAAAAATATTAATTTTATCTTCGAGTTCAAAAAGTAGAGTTACAAAGTCATATTGTTGTTAACTACATTTTAAAAAATATATCATACATGAACTAATGGGCAATAAGTTTTTAAAAAGCATAAGTTGGCACACATCATCAAAGCTGAACAAAACAACTCCTATAGTTGTTAATGAAACACCATTTTAATTATATAATGTACAAATAATTTATTTATTTTTTCATTTATTTATAATTGACCTCAAAACAGATTTACTCGCACCGAGGCTTGAATACAAACATTTTATAGATACAATATTATAACAAGTAAGGTTATTTATTTTATGGCACCACAGGTACACAACAAAGACTCCCAAAGTCAACAATCCGCATAATTCAGATACACTCAAATTTTAATTAAAATATAATTTATTTGGTCTTAAAATAAATTTTCAAAACTTTGCACAGCCTTGTCAGTCTTTCATTTTGGATTGAAACTGGAAGATTATTAAATGTTTGGACACTTCTGTATACTGGACAGTTCTGGCATGTTTTAGTAGCACTGCATTTATTCCTGTAGGCCTCTTTGTATCTAATATTGTATGAGTGATAGTTTTTACTTTTATTTAATGTAACATTTGTTTTAAAGAGATTATTTTTTATGTAATAAATTAATTTTGATTGTTCATGTTGTTTTATTTGTTTAATACTTAAAAAAGGGAACTGCTTATACAAATTTTCAGTAGGTGTGCTGTAGTTAATGGAAAATATTGCCTTTATAGCTTTATTTTGAGTTCTTGGTAGCCTTCCTATCATATCACTAACCCAAACTAACCCAAACTAGCGTTTCCACAGCAGGGTATTAAATATCTAAGATGAGGATCTATCATACTATTATAGAGTAGGTACTTTGCATTTGTATTTAGTTGATGAGCACATCTTTTTATTAATCCGATTATTGGTGCAATTTTCTTTACAATATGTTCTATGTGTCTGTTCCACGTTAGATTATTTGAAATAATTAGCCCTAGGTATTTATAGTTATCCACTTCTTTTAGAGGTATATCATTTAACTTTACATTAATCTTACACAAGTCTTTACCACGTTGATTAATTATCATATATACTGTCTTATCAGTATTTAAAGTTAATTTACTGTAGCACAGCCAGTTGAAGTATTGCATAGTTTGGGTTAGATTCCAATACCTCACATGTTTCTTCAGCATGAACAAGAACCGTATCATCTGCAAACATGAAGTAGGAAACTCCAGCAAGTTTTAAGCTATGGACATATAATAAGTATTGTAGCTACATATCTGTTTTGGTTTAGTTGTTGACTTATGTACTCTAGTAAATCTACAGTTGCTCCTAGTGTATTGCTCTTCTTCTGGAATCCATACTGTTTCATATCGAACTTGAATGTGTTTTTAATTATTTTTCCAGTACCTTGGATAACGTACTTAGTAGTGTAATTGGTCTATAATTTCCTACATCTGTCTGCAGACCTGGGTCTGGGTATTATTTTTCCAATTTTTAATTCTTCTGGGTATACGTCGGTTGCTAGGACAACATTTATATTTTCTATTAATGTATTTTTAATATTATCATAGCACTTTATTAAGTCACTTTTTGTTATGCCATCGTCACCAGGAGCACTAAAACTCTTGAGATTTGCTATTATTGATTTTAGTTCTATATGATTTGTAGGTTCAAGGAAGATTGTCTCCGTTACTTCATCTTCTAGAAATCTTCCGTTTGGCATTGTGTTTATTTGTGACGCTAGTTTTTGTCCCACACTTGAGAAATATTCTTTAAATGCATTTACTTTATCCTTGTCATTGTGCAGGATCTGTCCGCTTTGTTTGGTCAAATTTTGTATTTTTTGCTTACTTTGTTTTTTCCTTCCACAAATGTCATTTATTGTATTCCATATTTTTTTATAATTTCCTTCTGCTTCCATAAACTTTTTTTCTGCATAAGACTTCTGTAGTTTTTTCCTTAAGTTGTTCACTGCATTCCGTGTCTTTCTGAATTGTTCCTTTATCATCCTGATATACTCCGCTGTGATCCAGTGGTTATTTTCTCTTATTTTAATTTCACGTTCTTTGGTACATTGTTGTTTTGTTGTTTTTATTTTATCTGCAAGTACTTTCAATGTATTGGTTTAATTTTTTTTAATCTCTTGATGTAATGTGGTTAGTCGCAACTCAGTATTTAGTTGTTTTCTGGTGATTCTCTCTTTTCTTCTCTGATAGACTTCTTTCTTGATTTTTACATGCATGATTCTGTGATCTGAGGTACAATGATCTTCTATTCTTATGTTACAATTTATGTTTTGGTTTGTTATTATGTGGTCCAATATCGAAGCTGTTTTTTCTGTTATTCTAGTAGCATTTTCTTTGGTTATTTGGTTCTGTATTTTTATTTTTTTTATGGCAGTGGCACACACACTAAAGGGAGATCCTATGGCGCTCGACGAGCGGTGTGTGTGCGAAGATGTTGATTGACACGGTTCTTGAATATTTGTAGCTTGTAATTAGTGGGAAACAGATGTCCTGGAAGTGAGTTCCACAGTGATGCAGTGCGCCAGACAAAGGAGTTCTGGTAAAGCGATGTTCTAGGTGTTTCCAGTTGTACGACGAACTGGTGCGCTCTTGCCGTCTGTCGGGACTGTCTGACAGGAGTTGCCAGGGGCGGTATTATGCGGGTCAAATCCTGGGAACATCTGCCGTGAAAGTATCTGTAAAGCAGAGACATCTCGGCCACATGTCTGCGATGTTCCAGACTATCCAGATTCCGGGTCAACTCCGGATCGCCGACGAGACGCACAGCCCTCTTCTGAATGGAATCCAGCAGTTTTAAGGTATGCTTTGGTGCGGCACCCCAGATATGTGAGCAATATTCTAAGCACGGTCTTATTTGCGCTTTGTACAGCAAGAGCAACTGCTGCGGTGTATAGAGTTTTTGGTTGCGAAATAGCGCACCAAGCTTCTGGGAGGCTGACTTTGCGATGTTAGCAACATGGTCATGCCATACATATTGCTGTTGACCGAGACACCCAGCAGCCCGATTGACGAGGATGAAGGAATGGTCGATCCTGCCATAATGATGTCAGGACCCGCTGTATTGGCCCTCTTTGTAAACGTTGCTGCTTGGGTCTTTGCTGCATTGAACTGGACCAAATTTCGGTCGCCCCAAGTTTGAACTTTCTCCAGGTCTTGATTAATTGCTGTAATCTGCTTGTGTCTGCGGTGATGAGTCTCAGTCGCTGGTAAGGGTTTTTCTGATCTAAAGTGGGAGACAAGGGTACTGTCATCTGCAAAACTGTGAACAGGATTATTCGTTTCGATCAGCAGGTCATTAATGTAGATGAAGAACAGAGTTGGTGAAAGTATTGCGCCCTGAGGCACGCCCGCGTTGATGGTGAATGTGTCCGAGATGTGTCCATCGACTGCAACGTGTAGGGATCGGTTCTTAAGGAAAGTGGCCAGCCAGCTGCAGAGAGAGGTGGGCAGTCCCAAGGACGGCAGTTTGTTGAGCAGTCCGTCATGCCAAACTCTGTCGAATGCCTTTGAAATATCCAACGCAATCGCTCGTGACTCTCCGTAGTTTTCAATTGCTCTACTCCATATATGAGTGACATAGGCCAATATATCTCCTGTCGATCTCTCTTTGCGAAAGCCGTATTGATTATCGCTGATTATTCTGTTGCTCTCGAGGTAATTGAGTAGTTGTTGGTTGACTACACGTTCCATGACTTTGGAGATTATTGGAAGCAAGGCAATTGGGCGATAGTTTGAGGGCGTGGTTTTCTTGCCTTTTTTTGGAACAGGTTGCACTCGAGCGACTTTCCAAGAGGATGGGTAAATCCCTTTTCTGTAAGAAAGAGAAAAAAGCCTGGAAAAAACGGATGTTAGTTCGTTGGCGCAGTTCTTTAGCACGATGGCAGGTATATTCCGACCGGTCCTGATGCCTTTTGCGTATCTAGTTCTTTAAGGATTTTGCGAATATCACGGTGAGAAAACTTGACTTCTGCCATGGTAGTGTTGATGTTCGGTATAGTGGGGAGAGTCTTGCCTTGGGACACGTCTAAGGTAGAGTGCGATGAAAACATTTTGGCGAGCATGTTTGCTTTTTCCTTGGCTGTAGTCGCCGTAATGCCACGTTCGTCCGTCAAAGGTGGGAGAGACGTTTTTGTAAAGTTGTTACTTACTGCCTTTGCTACCGACCAGAAATTCCTGGAACCACTGGGGCCTTGCAAAAGTTTATTCCTGATCCTTTGATTGTGTTTGTCCTTAGTTTCGTCGATCACATGCTTGCACTCGTTTCTCGCTTCGACAAAATAATTGCGATTTTCAGCGGTCTGATTTTGCTGCCAGTACTTATAGGCTTGCTGTTTCCTTCCTACAGCTCTTTCGCATCTTTTGTCGAACCAGGACTTTCCTTTTGATGGTAACTTGATCGAATTTGGGATGTATGCTTCCATTCCTGAGGAGATTACTTGCATGATCTCTTCGCAGCAGTCTGACGGATCGTTAGTGGCAAAGCAGACGTCGCGCCAAGGAAAATCTAGGTAGAACTGCCTTAGGTCGTCCCAGTTTGCAGAATTGTGATGCCAGATTTTGCGAGGCAATGGTGGATCCTTCTGTATGGGTGGCAATTCACAAACCGTTGTAATAAGTTTGTGGTCGGAGGTACCTAATGGCGGACCAACGGTAACCTTGTACTGGTCAGGATTGGTGGTCAGAAAAAGATCCAGGAGGGCGGCGAATTCGCCCTTCTCTGAGATTCGAGTTGGTTCGTCTACAAGTTGAGTAAGCCCGCAGCTGATGGCAAATGCTTCAGCTTCTCTACCTTCGTTGTCGGTCTTGTTGTGATGTTTGAGCCAGTTGGTGTTGTGGGCATTGAAGTCTCCCAGAACGATTATTTCTGAACTGGGGTGACCGACCTGTATTGAGTCAAAAGTGGTAGCTAGTGTTTGGTACCCATTCATTTCTCTTAGGCTTGTTTAATCACTTTCTGCTTGGGAGCTCTTCAAAAGATCCAAATTGGTGTCTCCAATCACTATGCATGCTTTTTTCTGTCGTTCTAACATTTTATCAAATTTCGTTATAAAATTTTGAACTTTGTTTTGTGGAGGCCTATGCCATAGATGTAAAGGTTTTGGTCTGTTAAGTATATCGAACTGTCATTGCAATCTTCGGGCAGTACATTTGTGATGTCATTTTCAGTGTAGTGTATGCCTACTTTTATATAAATAGCTGTACTACCGCCCCGTGTTTTTCTGCAGTCATGTACAGCAGAGTATGATGGTATATTCATGTAATCAATTTCATATGAATTAATCCATGCTTCACTTAATATAATTACGTGAATATTTTCCCGATAATTGTCTATTATGACGATCAGATCCTGTAACTTATTTCTTAGACTTCTTATATTTATATATAGTAGGTTCAAATAGATGTTCTTGCCCATTTTTAAATGTAAAATTTTATTTTATATTTGTTTGTTTTGTATTTACAATATTTACACATGATCAGTTTTTACAATATTTACACATTTATGACCGGGTTGAATCATTTGAAGATCTGCCTCATTCCTTATACGTATGGGTTCTTCATGGTCGTTCTTCTTTATATATATTCTTCCGCTTAGTGTGTATGCCGATTTGAGGTTATGTTGCTTTTTGAGGTCTCTTGCCATCTTAAACAGATATTGATTCCTCTTCGTTAGGTCATCATTAAATAATATATTCCTGTTTCCACCAGTCAGGCCACATTCACTAGCTTTAGTTCCCTTAAGTTCCGACTTGGTGTTTTGAGGCTTTATCTTTGAACTTAATAAGCATGGGCGTATTTTCCTTTTTAGATATAAGATAAACATCGAATATATCATTATCATTTATCTCTACATTCATTGCACTCAGTACCTTTTGAATAATTTGTTTTGGTTGTTCCGTCTGTTTGGGAATTCCATATAAGATGATGTTTTTTTCTTTTTCGTGTTGTTTTCCTTCATTTAATTTATTCTCCATTTCATTTACTTTTAGCTCTAGCTGTTTGTTTTGGTCTCTCACGATCTTAATATCACTGGTAAGTTTTTCAATTAGACTTTTTTGTTCATCAAACCCATCAGACATAAATTGCATTGATTTTTTCATTTCCGACAGCTCAGACTGCACTAACTTCTTAAAGGGTCCAAAACATTAATTCAACAAGTCTTTCACAATGTTTCTGATCTTTTTTTCGTCCATGTTTTGATCTTCACTTTTATTTTTCACTTCACAACAATAGACTTTATTTTTTGAATTTAACACTTTTGCTTGAGCAGCACAGCTTGGGTGGTAGCTTGAGCCACCCTTTTCACAATCATATGATGTAATTACATATTTTTTACAATGTTTGCATTTTTTTTTAATTTCTTCAGGAGACTTGTATATTATGTTTGTACTCGACATAATCTCACACTCACATAAATGTCAAGTACTGCCATTGGATTTTTTTTGTAGAGTGTGATCTTAAACCCTTGCATTTCCTTAAGAAAATTGCTGAGCATATCAGATTTCTATTTGTTTTAAACTAAGAGTCGTTTATTGATGAAATTAAACACGTCGGTTGCAGCTAGTGAACTAAGAGTTAAAGAATATTTTAATACCAAACGTAAATTATTTCCTTAATTTAGTTAAATTAGTGTAATATTTCCTCACTCTCTTCTTTACCTATATCCACAGAAAAGCTATTTACATAATAAATTGGTCAGCCTATAAACCGTAATTTAATACGATCTAATATATTAGTGTTGAGTTTATCATCCTTCAACGTCAGAATGCATTGAAAGACAATACATATTAGCAAATCTATTTGTAACGTTTCCATGAGGTTAACGGGAAGAGCATTTATTTATCCGGTCCTGAAAATTTTTTCCTTTAATTTTATCTCAGTAAGGGAGAGACGATAACCAAATTTTCTATCAAGATATCGAAAAATGCCATATCATAAATCCTAACATCCCAAAAATTTGCAATTATATAGAATTTTGGATTTGAGCTTTTAATCCGGCAGTAAAAACGGTTTGATTGTGTTCGTTTTATAAAAGAATGCGACGTATTTTTTTTTAGTGATTTGGTCGAATTTTTTTAATGTAGTTTTTAATGCTCCTGCTCGCAATTCATCAGGTGAAGTTAGATAATAGCACTGTCAACTAATCCAATAATAACACTGTGTTTTTGCGCAACTGAATGGTTTGAGTTGTAATGTTTGTACTTCTTGACTATGTTTGTTTTGGGTATCATTTTGTTAATATTGTGGTAGGTATCTTTTCTTATCAGAGTCATATCCAAAAAACTGTTCTTATTATTTTATCCTACTTCTGAGGTAAACTGTAAGCGTATTTAGGAAGCCTCCGTGTTACAGAATCCCAGTTAAATAACGCCGCCTGATTGTTTAACTCCAACCCCGCCCGTCAATATTGTTTACGTTTGTTCATTTCATGCCTTTGTATGAGACTTTTCGAGAGACGTGGGAATGTAAACGCCTGGCTCAGATCACCGAACATTAACAAGAGACTAGAAGGTTCACTCTCAGTCGGCACTTTTGATGTAGCGCTTACAAAGGCAAAACGCCAGACATGAAAGAGGGTGAAACGTGGCACGAGGCTTGAGCAGTTAACTAGTATATCACCAGGTTCCGCGACGGGGCAAGGAAAGAAATGCTGGAAGTGGGGCTTAGAGTGAACCTTCTAGTCTATTATTAATGTTCGTTGCTCAGGTGGTAAGGCTCTCGCGTTCAGAATGCGAAGTAATTTGTTCGACGCCCGACGCTTGCAAGTTCTTTTTCATTAATTTGTTTTGGATTAGTTAGTTTTTTTTTTGAATGTCTTGGGTTAGTTTGGGTTAGTGCTTGTTGGTTACGCCCCGCAGCTTGAAGTGAAAAAATGTAAGCAACAAAGACGGGCGAGGCTAGTGTAACACACGTGCTTATCTATACAATCAGGCGGCGTTATTTAACTGGGGTTCTGTAACGCAGAGGCATCTAAAATATGCAATCTGTAATAGAGAATTATCTTCAGTATGATCATGGTCATTCAAGAAATGACATGACAAAAAGGTAAAATGTTGAGCATAAAATACGTGCACTAGTATAATATTGTTACGAGATTTTTTATTAAGCAATTTTTGGGTTAAGTTAAAGATGAAATGAATCTTGTTATTTTTTTTTTAAATGTAGCAATATATAATAATATCTAAAACAGTGTTATCGATACCAAATATCGAATATTTTCACTGAAAGTATTGATATTGTAATCCTAAATACCTGTTTTTCATCTAAATATTGAATTAACAATCGTATTTATACGAATAAAATGACAAAAATGCATTATTGTTTTCAGATGGACACGATGAAGATATACTTCGATTTATTAACTTTGGGAGAAGTTAAGAATGAACATG
>MU184065.1:74309-90661 GCA_016904865.1 Pissodes strobi | reverse complement strand
TATGTAAAAAAGTTTGAACACCAATTTTTGTCCCATAGTAATATCCACGATTATGAAACCAGACACTCCCATGACATTGTACCTGCATATTGTCGCCTGTCTAAGTGCCAGAATCGACCGGAGTTTATGGCTGTTAAGCTCTTTGATGAGTTACCAACAGATATAAAAAATCTACCCATGCATTAAATCTTTTAAAAAAGCAGTTAAAAGTCTATTCTGCTCTGAGGCGTTTTACGACACACAAGAGTTCCTTCAGCATTAGGTCTTCAGTTTTAATTTGTTGCTGTCTGCTTCTGAATGCCAAATTGTATATGTTATTTTGACTGACCTCTCTTAAGTGTATGTATATGGTTTCACTTGTGAGCTTGTCTTGTTTTGCCTTTTAGGTGCTATACTATATAATGTTGTTAATGAGTTACTGCTTTTAATGTTAATATTTTAATTTTGTAAATTTAATTTTAAATGTGATTTTAGGGTTTTATAACTTATATTGTAGTTTTATCTATTTCTTTATTTGACTGGTGTAAATACTTATGTATGTATTTTGACATCAATAAATTACAGTTACAGTGTACAGTCTTTCACTTCAGTGGTGAGGCACTTAAATTTTTTTTATTCAATTTGTATTAAAGAGGTATGTTTTTAGATCTATTTACTGATTCTATTCTAACCAGGAAAAACACATTCATTTTATATTTGCTTAGACGATGAGATTAATAAATTGCATAATAACTGTTGAAAGTATTAATTATACGATTAATGTACAGGATGTTCCTGTATATTTTAGCACCAACCTGCAGCCCTTATTTTTGGAGCTAAAAAACTTTAGATACAAAAGTTAGAGGATTAAAAACAAATAAGCATCGTAAAATTGTGAAAACATACCAACTTTTATGTTATTATTTACTAAAATGAAAGACATTTTTGTTCTGATTTCAAAAATATATAATGATCATTTTTTAAATATTTGATCATAATCATAATCAGGATTTACAAATATTTTTCTACACGCGATATGAGACGCTTTCTAACCAAGTGAATTGTGCTTTTTTGGATCGTAGCAAAAATTGATATACTTCCTGCTCGAATGCGAGTCAATTACAAAGAATTATTTCTAAAGATAATATTTAATTCGGTTAATTTTAGTGATTTCTCCCAAGAGAAAAAAAAATGAACATAAACGTTATTTATTGCTTTGTTTACTTAAAAGAACAAGGGTCATTGATAAACGAAGAGATAATCATTTACCAAACATGTTTTACATGCAAAATAGTTAGTGTGTTCGCGTTTTGGAATAATTACCGTTTCCAAAGTTTGGAATTTTATGAATTTCTCTGGATAAGCACTAGATTATGATTAGGTATGTGATTCTTTAATATGCGGGTGTGCTTTACGTGGTGCCGTTTACTTATTATCTATTTTTAAGAGTTCTCGCTTAACCTGAAAATTGTTTACAAGTAATAATATTGACAGAGGACTAATCTATCTAGAACTATGGGTAATTACGTTTCCTTTATTACAGATTTATTTAACTCTACGGTAGTTGGTCAAACAAAGTTTGATTGATGAAAGTTATGTAACATATCTTTCCTTCAAAATGATATAAAATTTTAGGCCACTGGCTTTCTTCTGATTCATTGATAGTGGTTGAGCGAAAACGTTTTTTCATTTCATTTTTAGAGAGTAATCAATTTAAATATATTTGTTAGTTAGCTGGATTTCTATCTTACACGCAAATCAACATCATTATAGAAGCTAGATTTGAAAATATGTGATAATCAACTCTTTTGTTCGAAAACAAATATGTATTCAAGTTGAGACTTTTTATAAAATTATATAGCCAATCTTTCTGCTAATATATTTTTTATTTTATTAAATATTTGATTTGAAATTTATCGATCTATCCGTAAGATATTTCCTCTAGAATCCGAAAATGATTTCGAGTATTTCCGAAAAATTCGATTTTCTGACATGGAATTGATCTTCTCACATCTCAAGCCTATAGGAAACTTCCTCTAGAATTTGTGTGAATAAATCTACTTATTTTTACGGAAAATGAGATTTTCCGATACGGTATCGATCACCTCGACTTTGTTTTACTAAATGACAATTTTGAATCTCATAGATCAAAAATCATCCAGCAAATTTCCTCTAGAAATTTCTTCTAGAACACAGTGACTGACTAAAAAGCTGCCTTCTGAATTTTTTTCAGCTTAAAATTTTCTATATTAATAAATGATCAATTTTTATTTGCAAAATGTATTTGTTTGTTACGTGGGTGTACAATGGCAAGCTCCTTCAATCGACAACTTAATAAATCAAATTTAATTAGAGTCTGTTTACGCTAAATTCAGACGATTATTTTTGTATAAACACAACGATAAAGCTGTTTATATGAACGAAAAGCAAGTTTAATAATTATAATGAATTCAAGAAAATGTTGTTTAAAAAGGACACCAAGATTGCGCAAAATTATTTTGTTTTCCATTAAGTTAGTAATATTAATGCCACTTCCGAAATATAGCAGTGCTTAAATGGTCGTTAAAAGACCAGCAAAATAGGCATACATTAATGTTACGTCAGACAAAAGTTAGAAGAGGGGGTGAGCGAGGGCTAAGGTAGCAACTAAGTATACGTTACCGGAAAACATCTCATTTTCAAAGGAAAATTAGAAAAGTTTGGGAATGCTGCCTGTCCTAGGGAAATTTCAGTCATTTACACACTAAAAAATCTTTCCACATTCTAGGAATTTTGAAAATCCTCAGTAATTAAAATTTGATTAGCATTCGGATTTGAAAATAAAAAACCGCTGCTATAAGTTTTTGGCTAAAAAATTCACGCAATTGGACAAGAGTTATAAAAGGTTAGGTTTGGAGCGTAGCCAGTGTCATCGACTCTGAGAAAAATTCCCTGTTCATTTTGGCACCAAAAGGTTTTTTTCATATTCTTGAATTAGAATTCTAAGCTTAAAATTAACTCATTTTTATGATATTATCCTTTTTAATTATTTTTAATAATACATTCAGTATAGGCCTTCCGGTAACCAATCGAATTGATTGTTGCAATGCTTTTTCTTTGGGAGAAAATCATCAAATTTTTAGCTAAAAATTTCTCTGAAGTGCAAAATTTGACTGGAATTAGTGAACATTGTAGTGTAGGTCAAATTTATTTATTTTTTTTTTGGTCAGGTGGAGGAACGCTCCTTTATGCGCACCCCCTTAGGCGTTGGGGGTAGTGTTGGGCTCTCCCGAAGGCATACCAACCAAACCTCCACCGCATGCAGGTCTACCTTGCTGCCTGCATATCTACTGACACTGGCCGCAGCCTTTTTAACAGTGTCGTCTTTGTAGATTTTAAGCCATCTTTGCCGCTATTTGCTGGCACCTCACTTCATTTTTGTCATAATCCTGTTATTAGCAGTTTTATTCTTCTTTGTCCTTTACTTTTTAGAATAAGTTTGCTTGTAAGTTTTGTGTTATTTTCATTTATAATAGTCTAGGGTTACTTTTGGTCTATTTACAGTTCATGATGTATCTTCTAATCTATTTACACTATACATTAATAGCTAGCTATACTATTCTGCAATTCCTGTTTTTATTTACACTAATTACATATGCTATACTCCTTCTAACTAACTTGTTGGTTAGTTATGTACCTTATTCTCATAATTGCCGAATTTGTGTTATCTTACTCAATCCAACATTAAGTACACTGAGTCTTTAGGCCTTCTGTACTTCCCGGCTCTAGAGGAGCTATTACCTGAAATGTAATTTGTTAATTCCCTAATTTCTTCGTTAGGGTGAAATTTGATTATTTCGTAGAATTGTTTGATCCTGCCGTGAAGATATTCCTTTAGTGGGATCCATCCTATGTCCCTAAATAGATCCGCATTCCTGACGTACCATGGGACGGCTGCCGCTCCTCTCACAAAACGATTTTCCATGCCTTGTAGCGAGTTAATGTAAGATCCCGCTATCGTGCCCCAGATTGCTACGCCATAGGCAATTTGTGCTCTGATCACTACTTTCAAAATAGTCAGTTTAGTCTTTAAGTTTAAAACACTGTATCTACCCACCAATGAGTATAACTGAGCTACTCCCCCTTTAATTTTCTGCTTAATTGAGTTAAGATGACTAACCCATAAAAGTTTTTGGTCGAAGATCAGACCTGGATATTTCACCTCTCTGTCCCATGGGATATTTTCACCATATATTTTTAGATTAGGTCCTTTAGGTAGCAGCCGTTTTTGGAAAAATACCGCTTTAGTTTTTGTAGGGTTCAGTTTGATTTTATATTTGTTGGTCCAATATTCAAAATTGTTAAGTTCCTTCTGCAGCTCTCTTGACATGATCGCGCCATTCCTACTCCTATACAGGAAAGCCGTATCGTCAGCGTACAATCCATAAAATGTTGAAGCCGCAGGTCTGTAATCACATGTATATAGACTATAGAGAATGGGTCCGAGCACAGAGCCCTGCGGGACCCCAGCCCTTATCTTCCTGAAGGTTGATTGCTCTGATCCTATCCTTACACTGAATTTTCTATCATGTAGATAATTAATGATCAATCTTTGCCACATTTCTGGAATTTTGAGTTCTTTTAACTTTACAGCCATACCCTGGTGCCATAGAGTATCAAAAGCCTTTTGCACATCAAGAAAAACCGATCCCACGGCCATACCTAAGTTGAATGAGATTGATATATATTCTGCTACTCTCAAGGCTTGGTGCTCCGACGAATGACCTCTTCTAAACCCAAATTGTTGGTGGGGTATTACTGCTAGTTTTTCAATTACTGTAGCAAATCTTTTCTTTAGGATTTTCTCAATAACTTTCCCTACTACCGGGAGCAAGCTTATAGGCCTATGGTTGACAGCGAAAGTAGGGTTTTTCCCCGGTTTCCTTATTGCGAAGATGCATGAAGTCTTCCATACCTTTGGAAAGTAGCTTAGTCAAAGTACCGCATTTGCTAGTTGGGCAATACATGCAAATCCCTTGTCCGGTAATGTTCTAAGCATCTTGTTATTCACTCCGCCCATTCCCGGCGCTTTTTTAATTTTTTGGTGACAACAGATGTATTTGGCTTCGCCTGGAGTAGCAAATTCTTCAATACGGTTAATTCCTTTTAGTTCCATAGTTTTCTTGTATTCCCTGTTCGCTTGGGAATCGAATTTAGGGTTGCTGTAATGTGTGGTGTTTACCTTAAATATGTCCTCCAAGGTGTTTGCTATCTCTTCAGCCTTATCAATATCAGAGTAGACGATCCCGTTCCTTCTATGAATTGGTGGAATATTTTGTTTAGGCCTTTTCAGCGCGTTAAAAATCTTCCAAACAGAATGGTCTTTAGTATTTAAGTCCTTTATCTTATCGTCCCATAATTTAGTTTTTTACTCTTTAAGTTTCTCTTTAAGTATGCCAGAATGACTATTTAGTAGTACTTTTAGATCTTCAGTTTTATTTCTTGTGAAGTCTTTTCTTAGTTTCCTGTTGTTTTTGATGAGAGTTTGAAGTTCTTTTGGAAGTAGCTTTATTGAACAACCTTTGAAAGTTTTAGTAGTTGAGTTGGTTTTGTAGGCTTTAATTATGTCATCATTGAATTGAGTAGCATATTCCTCAAGTTCTTCCACCGAATTTATCTTCGGAACCTTCAGCGTTTGCTTAAGAGACTCTTTAAAACCTAGCCAGTTAGTTATGTTCTTAGTCTTGGTAAAATCATTTCTGATCCCAGATCCTATTAAAACCTGTAATGGGTTATGGTCAGAGGTGCCTTCGTTTAACGCCTCGACCTCTATTTCCTGTTTTAGTCTTTTAGTCAAGATAAAATCTATGTTGCTTGGAGTTCCGTTCCCAGCCGGAATATAAGTTGGTGTATCTGATCCGAATACGTTGAGGTTAAGGTTCAAAATAGCGTCTTCAATGATATGCCCGTTCTTGCAGTAAGTAGCACTTTTCCAACATCTCGACTTGACGTTATAATCACCCATTAGGATGGCGGGCAAAGTTCCTTCAAACAGTGCTTTTAATTCTTCTTTAGAGACGCCCTTGGTTTGGTTTCTGTAGATTGACGTTATTTTAACACTTATGCCACTTAGGCCAACTACCATTGTAAAATTATTGATGCTTAAATCCTTGGTTCCTATAACATATGACGGTATATCATCGCGAACCAGCATCGCGAGTCCTGACCCAGGAATGGGCTCCTGGTACTACCTATAAGTCCTATGGCCCATAAATGATAGTTTTGTTTCATTAGCAAGCATAGTCTCCTGAATGGCGACTACTTCAGGAGTATGCTCTGCTAATAACATCTGTACTTCATATTGTCTTGATTTAATACCTCTTACATTCCATGATATTAATTTGTGTTTATTCATTGGAACTAAATTGGGTTACAAGTGCCTGAAGACAGTTCATGAATTTCCTGAACTTGTCTTCATCCCCTTTCTTATTTACTTCAGTTCTCGCCAAAACTGAATTGTTCTTTTTTGAGTTTTTGTTTGTTCCTTCCTTAATTGAGTCCCGTAATTCAACTAATTTCTTTTGTGTCGTCTCTAATGTAGTCTGTCTAAAGCCTCTATTATACTTTGGGCATCCCCTGTAGCTCGCCGGGTGGCCCATGTTTCCACAGTGAACACACTTGGCATTGTTTGCCTTGCCTTCGTTTGGTTTGCGTAGTTCGCAGTCTCTGGAGGTATGGTCACCAGCACAATTGACACACCTGTTTCTCATGGTGCAATAGCGTTGCCCGTGACCAAACCTTTGGCACTTGAAACATTGAATAGGGCCCTGGGGCTTCTTCCTTGGTTCAATCTTAACAGTTAAGTCAACTAGTCTGTCAACTTTAAAAATATTTGGATTTTTTGTTTTGACAGCAAACATAGCGAGTTGATGTTTGTCCCTAACAGAAAACATCTTAGTCACTTCCGCATCTTCATAGCTTAACTCAACTAAGTCTGTCTGTATCATCGCTGGATCCAGTTCCTTATCCAGCCCAAATATTACTGCATTCGTGTATTTTCCTTCTTTTTCTTCACCAGTGCTGTAAGTGTAGTAAGGTTTATTATCCTTGTTTAATAACCTAGTTAATGCCCTGTGATCGTCTTCGGAAAGATCCTTGTGTTTTGTCCTATAATCTTGGCGTTCTCAAATTGGATATTATTCTCTCCAATAATTTGTCTTATATTTAACCAACCCTGACCTTCGATAGTCACAGGGGGAATCCTTCTCATTTTTTCAGCGTATGTTTCGGCCTCCATCGGTACTTGTTCGTCTTCTATATTCTCCTCAGCTACAGGTCTTTTATCCTTACTGGATCCTGGCTTGGGCCAGTTCTTGTCCGAGTCCTTATTGTTCTGTAAGATTTGCGCTCTAAAGTCCTCCACGACGGCCTTTAAAGTAGCAACGTCTTCTCTTAACTTTTTATTCTCGTCCAGAGCTTCATTTAATCGGATTGAAGTTTCCTCCTTAAAGTTCTCGTAGTTATGTTTGTCCTGTGCAGCTACCTCCTGGGTTTGCCTTAATTCTTCCCTGAGGGTTTTGACCTCCCCTCTAGAAAGGTTGAACAGTCTCTGATAATCCCTTTGTTCACCAGAGAATAGTGATTTATCTTTCCCAGTGGTTCGGGATATTTTTGTTGTTCCCTCGCTTATACTCGAGTCACTATCATCCATATTGACTGCTCTCTTAGAAGTTGATTGTTGCCTCCTTGCACTATCAGACAATTTCTTTTTTTTTTTTTTTTTTTTTTTATGGCAGTGGCACATACACTAAAGGTAGATCCTATGGCGCTCGACGAGCGGTGTGTGTGCGAAGATGTTGATTGACACTGTTCTTGAATATTTGTAGGTTGTAATTAGTGGGAAACAGATGTCCTGGAAGTGAGTTCCACGGTGATGCAGTGCGCCAGACAAAGGAGTTCTTGTAAAGCGATATTCTAGGTGTTTCTAGTTCTACGACGAACTGGTGCGCTCCTGCCGTCTGTCGGGACTGCCTGACAGGAGTTGCCAGGGGCGGGATTATGCGGGCCAAATCCTGGGAACATCTGCCGTGAAAGTATCTGTAAAACAGAGACATCTCGGCCACATGTCTGCGATGTTCCAGACTATCTAGATTCCGGGTCAACTCCGGATCGCCGACGAGACGCACAGCCCTCTTCTGAATGGAATCCAGCAGCTTTAAGGTATGCTTTGGTGCGGCACCCCAGATATGTGAGCAATATTCTAAGCACGGTCTTATTTGCGCTTTGTACAGCAAGAGCAACTGCTGCGGTGTATAGAGTTTTTTGTTGCGAAATAGCGCACCAAGCTTCTGGGAGGCTGATTTTGCGATGTTAGCAACATGGTCATGCCATGACATATTGCTGTTGACCGAGACACCCAGCAACCCGATTGACGAGGATGAAGGAATGGTCGATCCTGCCATAATGATGTCAGGGCCGGCTGTATTGGCCCTCTTAGTAAACGTTGCGGCTTGGGTCTTTGCTGCATTGAACTGGACCAAATTTCGGTCGCCCCAAGTTTGAACTTTCTCCAGTTAATTGCTGTAATCTGCTCCTGTCTGGGTGATGAGTCTCAATCGCTGGTAAGGGTTTTTCTGATCTAAAGTGGGATACAAGGGTACTGTCATCTGCAAAACTGTAAACAGGATTATTCGTTTCGTTCAGCAGGTCATTAATATAGATGAGGAACAGAGTTGGTGAAAGTATTGCGCCCTGAGGCACGCCCGCGTTGATGGTGAATGTGTCCGAGATGTGTCCATCGACTGCAACATGTAGGGATCGGTTCTTAAGGAAACTGGCCAGCCAGCTGCAGAGAGAGGCGGGCAGTCCCAAGGACGGCAGTTTGTTGAGCAGTCCGTCATGCCAAACTCTGTCAAATGCCTTTGAAATATCCAACGCAATCGCTCGAGAATCTCCGTAGTTTTCAATTGCCCTACTCCATATATGAGTGACATAGGCCAATATATCTCCTGTCGATCTCTCTTTGCGAAAGCCGTATTGATTATCGCTGATTATTCTGTTGCTCTCGAGGTACTTGAGTAGTTGCTGGTTGACTACACGTTCCATGACTTTGGAGATTATTGGAAGCAAGGCAATCGGGCGATAGTTTGAGGGCGTGGTTTTTTTGCCTTTTTTTGGAACAGGTTGCACTCGAGCGACTTTCCAAGAGGATGGGTAAATCCCTTTTCTGTAAGAAAGAGAAAAAAGCCTGGAAAAAACAGGTGTTAGTTCGTTGGCGCAGTTCTTTAGCATATGGCAGGTATTCCGTCCGGTCCGGATGCCTTTTGCGTATCTAGTTCTTTAAGGATTTTGCGAATATCACGATGAGAAAACTTGACTTCTGCCATGGTGGTGTTGATGTTCGGTATAGTGGGGAGAGTCTTGCTTTGGGGCACGTCTAAGGTAGAGTGCGATGAAAACATTTTGGCGAGCATGTTTGCTTTTTCCTTGGCTGTAATCGCCGTGATGCCACGTTCGTCCATCAAAGGTGGGAGAGACGTTTTTGTAAAGTTGTTACTTACTGCCTTTGCTACCGACCAGAAATTCCTGGAGCCACTGGGGCATTGCAAAAGTTTATTCCTGATCCTTTGATTGTGTTTGTCCTTAGTTTCGTCGATCACACGCTTGCACTTGTTTCTCGCTTCGATAAAATAATTGCGATTTTCAGCGGTTTGATTTTGCTGCCAGTACTTATAGGCTTGCTGTTTCCTTCCTACAGCTCTTTCGCATCTTTTGTCGAACCAGGGCTTCCTTTTGATGGTAACTTGATGGAATTTGGGATGTATGCTTCCATTCCTGAGGAGATTACTTGCATGATCTCTTCGCAGCAGTCTGACGTGTCGTCAGTGGCAAAGCAGACGTCGAGCCAAGGAAAATCTAGGTAAAACTGCCTCAGATCGTCCCAGTTTGCAGAATTGTAATGCCAGATTTTGCGAGGCAATGGTGGATCGATCTGTATGAGTGGCAATTTACAAACCGTTGTAATAAGTTTGTGGTCGGAGGTACCTAATGGCGGACCAACTGTAACCTTGTACTGGTCAGGATTGGTGGTCAGAAAATTGAAATTCGAGTTGGTTCGTCTACAAGTTGAGTAAGCCCGCAGCTGATGGCAAATGCTTCAGCCTCTCTACCTTCGTTGTCGGTCTTGTTGTGATGTTTGAGCCAGTTGGTGTTGTGGGCATTGAAGTCTCCCAGAACGATTATTTCTGAACTGGGGTGATCGACCTGTATTGAGTCAAAGGTGGTAGCTAGTGTTGAGAAAAAGCTTTGGTAGGCTCTATCGCTCGGAGGGCGATAGAGACAACATATAAACTTGGTTAATCCATTGGCGGTGAACTTGAGCCACATGACGTCAAGGTTGTTCGGTTCGAGTGTTTCCTCGCGGTGACATGAAAGGTCGCTTCGGACAAAAAGGCATATTCCGAACTTATATCTGAATCGAGTATGTAAGTCGTAACCAGGATAGAGGTAGTTCACTGTTGTTGTTGTAGAACATACTTGTGTTTCTGTAAGGGCTAATATGTGTGGTCTATTTGCTTGTAGATGTTGGTGTACCGAATTTATGTTTGTATTTAGGCCTCTTATGTTGCAGAAATCTATTCTAAATTGGTTCGGTATCTTTGCTGTATGTGAAATGCGGAATGAAGGGCTCCCAGGGCCACCCAGCGCCCGGGGATCCGAATGGCCGGGGAGTTTACCTCCGGAATATTTTGATCCTGGAAGCACCATCATGTCCATATATTCCTACTGTGAAACCCGGGATCACCAGCGCGGAAGCGGAACGTGATTTGGGAAAACCACTTAGCGCTCCCAAATTCTGATGGGGTGGTCTTTCACCGGACGATGCGAGTAGGCTTATGCATCTACCACCTAGGGCCGCTTGCACTCGAAGCATCGGCCTCAGACTCATTCCTTTGGCGGCCCCTAGTCTGACAGGGGTAAAAATGGGGTTTGTTGGATCACTCCCCAGTGATCAGCTCCAGACTTTGTACTTTGGTGTTCTCCAGCCTGGGGAGGACGATGGGATTTGATGGGCCACATCCCGTGGCAACTCGGAATGGTGGGGGCGTCACTCCCCGTAATCAAACTGCTCTCACCAGTTTGACGTTCCTGCCAGCCAATACAATGCAGTTCCTCTTGTCACAAACTGTCATTGATCAGCTCCAGACTTTGTACTTTGGTGTTCTCCAGCCTGGGGGAGGACGATGGGATTTGATGTGCCATATCCCATGGCAACTCGGAATGGTGGGGGCGTCACTCCCCGTAATCAAACTCCTCTCACCAGTTTGACGTTCCTGCCAGCAATATTGTCTGGCCTCTTCATTTTGTCACTATCTGAACCTTGTTGATATTGGCTGGGGGGCTCCCCCCCTTTTTGTGAAGCCCCACTACTAATGGCCGGCTAGTTTTTATTTAGTCGCAAGTTTATAATGAGAATCCCAAATTTCGCAAGTCTATTGATTTGTTTATATTCATTATCACTTTATTTCTAGTCAATATGTACAGTTATATACAATAAATGTCAAGTCACGTGCCGCTAAGCCACACCACCAAAGTGGCGCCACTTGCAGCCTCTATATCCTAGTTATCCTCAGTGCACTGATAATCCTTATGTCCTATTATCACTACACTACACCTTTTTCGCGTTGCTATTAGCAAACACTTAAGTTATCACGGGTACCGTGGTTACATTGCGCCCGCAACGACAATTCGGTTAAGTTTTCAGATGAGTCGGATCGCTAAGGTTCGCTCGCAGCACGACCGTCCGTACCTCTCGACAATCGACAATCTAATAATCAATTAATCGTAGGTCAAAGAAAAACAGGAGATCTATAAAACAGCTGTACAGGGTGTTCACCCATAATGTCCCCCCCCCCCCCCCCCTTTAACTTTGTTAATTTTTAAGCTACAAAAAAAATAAAAGACAAAATTGTAGGGTTTTTTATGTAGTTTTTGCACACGTAAAAAAAAACACAAAAAATTGTATAGTATACAGGGTAGATAAAAAAGAACCAATTTTTTAAATCTAGCCCCCATTTTTTATTCGATTTTTCGATTCTACCTAAAATTCTGTGGATTTTTAATGAAACACACTATATGCCTATTCCTAATACTTTAGGAGTTATTGACAGTTGATGTTGCTATTTTTTAATTATAATAATAATTCTTTAATCATTTTTAAAACAGAAGATACAAAAGTACTACTCGAAGCAATGAGGTCGAATTGAGGAAACTCAATATTTACACCTCAATGACTTCAAAAGCTAAACAAAAAGTTATATTCTTAGGTGGCTGCTGTCATAAAAAAATAAAAGAACAAAAAAAATAGCGACTTCAACTGTCAATAACTCCTAAAGTATTAGGAATAGGCATATAGTGTGTTACATTAAAAATCCTTAGAATTTTACGTAGAATCGAAAAATCGAATAAAAAATGGGGGCTAGATTTAAAGAAATGTTTCTTTTTGATCCACCCTGTATACTGTCATATTTTTGGTTTTTTCTTTTACGTGTGCAAAAACTACATTAAAAACCCTACAATTTAGTTTTTTATTTTTTTTTGTAGTGTAAAGTTAAGGGGAGATGGTGAACACCCTGTACCAAAATTTAGCAACACTAAAAAGAGGAAAATCTGTTGGCAAAAATAAAGGTGATTTCTTTTTATAAGGGTTTGCCCACTTTAAAAATTATCAAATTTTGATAATCGATTTACATGTAGGTTTGCCAACCATGGACACGCTAGAATATGATTCATAAATTTCTGTTACCTTGAATGTAGCATTTGACTTAATCTCATGATGTTCGATGTTAACTTATAAGCGATTCGTTCGTGGTTCAAGTCAGTGATGCCAACTCTAGGGAAATATTTCTAATGTATGTAAATTACGATTAATTTTGGCAATAAATTAACTTTTTGATATTCCAGCGAATTTTGGAAGAATTATTTTCTTGAGGGAAATTTGGTAGGGATTATTTGGTACAGTTCATACTTGAGCGACGTAAACAGTGGTTAGAGAAAAGGAAGTCGCGTGTAACACAGTACACGTGATAAAAGTGAATACTTCTTTATCGATTCCATAAGAGAGAAAGAGACTGAGTCATATACTTTATCTCAAAAATCACTCTCCTGCAGCTAAAGAAGTATTCATTTCAAAAATTCTTCTCACTTTCGGCCTATACTTCCTGTGTACGGAAACATCTTGTCTCAAAATCATTTAGATATTATTATTGTCGCACTTCTACTGCATAAAAGATTGCTAAAACATGGCGTTTCAAAAACGTATTAATAGATTCCGTGTTGCGAAGGTCTGTATTATTTACCTATAGCAGTTAAATGTACGCTTGAGAATAATTTTTACATATTTAAAGTGCTTCATTTGTTGTTGCAGATAGCAGCCTCGTGATTTCGCAGATTTTAAAAATGAAGGACTTGAAAGATTCTCCTGATGCAAGCGGAACCGTGCAGGATCACAGGAACCTCCGTGATTGGTCGGATACTACGAACATTTCCGATCCAGAACACCATTTACCTATTAATATGCAGTTCAATGATGGGCATAGACTATCGATCACAGGGTATAGTGTTCTTATGGTGTTCTCAGCTATTGCGAATATAACTGTTCTTGTGCTGTTGGCGAAACGAAGGCGACAACACCCATCCAGGATTAACACCCTGCTGATGCATCTAGCTATTGCAGATTTATTAGTAAGTGACATAATTTATTTCAGTGATTTTCAAAGATAATTGACTACTAAATGTCGTAGCATTTCTATTTACATGAAAATGAGTAAGTTCGTAAAAGAAGCAAGTATAGTTCATATGGGGGAAAAAACTGATAAAATAGTGATATTTTTGAAAAAGACAAAACAATCCAGGAATATTATTTTTCCTACGATTCTTGATGAAATTGAGAATAAAAGCACAGTTAACTTGGCATTATATCGTACGCGCGTTGAACTATTTTTCAAGACGCGTGTTATGTTAGTAATAATAATATATTATATAACAAGTGTTCAAAAAACGAGGAGATTAAAAACTTACTTTCACACGGAACAATGCAAAGACGTGTTTAAAATAATTTTCATCATGAACGTTAAAACATTTTTCAGGACGTGTGTGATATTATGCACGTTCTAGCCAAGCTAATTGTTCTTTTCTATCAGACAAATAAGTAATTATTGTCTCTTATTCCACCTCAGTTGTGGGGTTTTTGAATAAGGCCGCTTCGGCTCTGGCTTCATAAATAATTGTAAATGGCACAAGTAATTGGTTAGTTATCCCAACGAAGCTGAAAAACCGAAAAGAACATGAAAATGCTCGCCGTTTCAAAGAACTTTCAGGTTTTGAATTGACTTTGACAAGATTACAAGATAATAATTATATCGTTTAATTACTGGTCTGTTAAGGGGGTTTTACATTCAGCAAGTTTTCTTGCTGCAACTCTTATTGCTACAAATTTTTGTGGCAATAAATTGCTACTTCAGCTTTACATTCGGCAATTTTCCTTGCAATGCAATCAAAACTACCAACTTGAAAATATAAAGACACATTGTTGTAAGAAGATTACAACAAACGATATAAATAATTATCTTTTATTACTTTCAAAATCAATCCACACTACACACCAGGTATTATTCACTTTGGGTATAGTATAGGTTAATAGTTTTAAAAATATAAAAGACACTATACCTATATGTCACATTTTATTAAGGTTGGCAATGACAAAAACAACAAAAAAATTAGCAATATTGCGATGCAACGCGCAAGTAAATTAGGATCGGTTCTATTCTCTGCAAGTGCAATAAAACTGCAGCAAGTTGTCAAAAATTGTTCATTTGCGCATGCGTGCAATAAAAATTGCTGCAATTTAAGAAAAATTGCCAAATTTAAAACGACCTTTAGGTTAGTGTGATATTGAGGCGATATTAGGTAAATAATTTATGCGTTTTTGAAGTGCTATATATCTACAATTTGGTATTATATGTTTGGAAAGAATTCAATGATTTGTGTTTAAAGATTTAGTTAATGTTTAAGTTAAGTGTTTCTTACAAACTTCAGTTTTTTAGCAAAGGTAACCAGGTGTTATTAACATTATCAGAAGATGAAACAACGCATTCATCTTTACTGAAAACACCACTAATGTTAAATTTGTTACCTATTCGTTTTATTTTGTCTAATATACCAGAAATATAAAGAATAAAAAGGTTAGTAATAGGTCTATTTTTATTTTGTCTAATATTTGATTGTTGAAACTCTATAAAGCATTTTTTAATGACATCAATAGGGTAGTTATTATTAATCAACACGTTGCTTAAAAATTATTTTCCTACGTTGAAATTTTGATCATTACAAATAATTTTCATTCGATCATATAGACTTTTTACAATATTCTTTTTAATCATTATTGGGTGATTTGATTGAAGTTTAAATATTTCTCTGTATATGTAGGTTTTCTGTATATTTTTGTATCAAAACAATTCCAGTAATTTTTCACAAGAATATCAAGAAATGAAAGTGGTTCATTAATTTCTTTTTCTATAGTCTAGAATTGGATTGTATCATTTCTTCTTTATTTCTTATATTCCTGGTTTATCAAACAAAATAAACGAATAGGTAACAAATTTAACATTCGAACTATTGTCAAAATAGATCCAAACTAACAAAGACTAAATTAGAAAAAAATGTTATCTATATGACCCCATGTGAATGTAATAAATTTCATATATGTGAAACCTCTAAACCATTACCAAAATCTATAAAAGAAACCCAAACCTATATTATATTACAAATACACAATACCGGAAATTATATTTTTGTCAACATGCGTTTGATAACAAGGAACCATTATGAAAACACAGTACCCGTGATAGAATCATAGGCATTTAAAGATCCTTTACAGGCGTAGCCCACTATATCAAAATCAGCCACTCCTATTGGTCGATCCACCTCGTATTACAATATGTCGTCGTGATGCAATCAATTTCTCTCAAGAGCACTCGTGGTGTGGAGGTGACCCAACGATCTAAAGTTGTGTCTCACCTGGAAAACACGGGTTCGAACCCCGTTGCATGTTTTATTTTTTTTACAGATTATGTTTCTAAACAGCTTTTTTTCTTGGTTTTGGGTATGTCTTGGGTTAGATTGGGTTAGCACCTGGTTAGTTTTCTTTTCTTGCGTCCCCGTAGCGAGCGAAGCGAGCGGAGGGCCATGCGGATCGACCAATAGGAGAGTCCGATTTTGATATAGTCGGCTACGCCTGTAAAGGATCTTAAAATGCGAATCATAGAAGTGAATACTTCTTTACCAATTCCATAAGGAAGAAAGAGAGAGAGAGAAAGAGTCGTATACTTTATCTC